>CAXKVX010000483.1:0-58992 GCA_964058865.1 Eleocharis quinqueflora | reverse complement strand
TGCTTGAGAAATCCAAACAAAATTATATATGAAATCAACTCTTAAGCATCGAAGAGCTTTTTGTTGGCTCAAACAATGTCTTGTATTTATCGATTTGCAAAACGATCTTGAATTTTACAAAGCTTTGTCTTTTGAGAACTTTTGTAGGAAATCTTCAAGAGAAGTTTTGAGGCTTCAAACGATCTTCGATGGGCCTAAAAGTGATCCAGTATGGGCAAGCCCGTACCAGCTATAGATTTCGTCATGAACTTTCCAACGCCACGAAGAACGTTGAAATCAGAGTTACGAGTCAAAAGTTATGATCGTTTGAAGCTCAAGACAATCAAGCATGACCTAAGAACAAGATTAGAAGATCAAGATCAAGATGAAGACTTATTTAGGTTAATTAGATCTTAGTTTATTTAAATTTGGGACTAAAAATAGCAAGAAAATACCAACCAAACTGGCCAAAATCAAACCACCGCATCATAACGTTATAACGCCAGATACCTGATTTCTCAAAATGGTTTTAAAAATAGAAATTGGATAAATAAAATATCAAGAAATAAAAAATATGTCTTAAATATCATTTAAGTTTATGAATATAAATTTTATTTGATCAAAAATATTATTTGAATTAGTAGCAAAATTACCAAACACCAAATTCCAGAGGACTTGGCGTATAACGCCAGAGTGAAGTTGAGCCAAAATTGGCTAAGTCCTAGAAATTTTCTGCATCAATTTGGCATAGCATTATAATGCTATTTTTGGCATTATAAAGCTAGAAAAATTCCTAACGGTTAAATTTGTGGTCCTGACCAGACTTAGGATTATAACGGTATAATTAATGCATAAGATAGCGTTATAACGCTATATAAAAGTTGTATGATCAAAATCCAAAGGTCAAATTATTTGTCCTCACCCAAGATAGCATTATAATACTAAGAATTACACATGAAATAGCGTTATAACGCTAGATTTTGCGAAAATGCTTTTGGCCAGGATTGAATCCTATATAAATCTTTCTTCTCCAATAAGTGCAATTGCTGATCTATTCTATTCAATCAACACCATTATCAACAACCTTGAGCTTTATACCTATAGCCAAATCCTTACTCTTAATCTCAAGTTTAATTAGCTAAATCTAATCTAGGGATTATAGAGAGTTAGTTTGTTTGAGTGATTGTCTTTCTTAATCTTCCAATTAGCCAATTGTCTATTTGATTGCGAGTGTGTGTAGTCTTGAGCTCCACCGGTGTGTGTAAGTGAGCTCAAGATAGTCGACTCGATTCTCCACCAACGTGTGTAAGCGAGATAGATTTCGGCGACGTGTTAGGATTGACGGCTCCACCAGTGTGTGTAAGAGAGCCCCAATTTCGAAGTTGTTCATTAAACAAGCAAGTTTTTGTTTAGTGGAGCGGATCAGACTTGTTAACGCAAGAAGCGGGGGTGCCGGGGACCCGAAGACATATGCGTGACCGTTGTGCAAGCCGAACTCCGTCAACACTTGATTGAGCTATTTCTCTTTCTCTATCTCTATTTACTCTTTCTCAATTCAATTAGTTTAATTACTTGATTTGTTAATTGTGAATTGAATTGAGGTTGTATTGAATTACTAGAAATTGATAAGCGAATTGAATTGCTAGTTTATTGCTTGATTGTGTCTTTGCCATAATTTGTGAACTTTGCAATTAGGTCCCTGTTTGGTTGAACCGAGCAAAATTTAGTTAAGTACCTAGGCCCCTAGGTTCTACACTTTTTACTGTTAGATTATCATTTTTAGGGCCCTAAACAACCGGACAATGTGCAATGCGGCTATTATATCATGTGGTCGATGCTTGACATGATAATTTATTACGTGTCTAATGACGATTACCTTTTTGAAGCATGGAGAGTAGCCTTATTTTCTACTGGTGTACTCCTTAATCATAAGTACTTATTTTGTATTTTCTGGATGTTGTTCTTAATATAAATCTATAAGGTTATTGTCAGTATGTTGCTTGCTTGTCTTTGATTGTTCCCTGATAGTTGGAGTACTTGTCAAGTTAACCTATATTGAATTGAATTGAACCCTTTAAAAATAACAAAATATGTTAGTTGAACATTGAGTTTAGCATAGATCCTAATTTGTTGATGTAATTAACTTTAATTTTGTTCTTTTCAGGCAAAGGCCATGCACATAATCACCTGAAAAACTCTCTGGTCATGCACAAGATTCAGAAGCTTATTAACGTCAAAATTGTTCAAATGAGAAAAGGGGCGAAGTGGGTGTCTATGTTGGTTGTAACAAGATTGTATTATTTAAATGTCTTGATTTTATATGATGGTAATATATAATTTTAAATTGTGATGATTTTTTTTTTGCAAATATTTATATAATTAACTGGCTGGTAAATATTTATATAATTAATTGGCTATCAAATATGGTAGACTAGCCATCATTTGTAGAGCATATTAAAAAACATAAGACAACAATTATTTATTAAATAATCGTTGTCTTATCACCTGCTGACGTGGTCAGACACTACTAGAAAGTGTACTGCTAGCATGGGTAGAAAATACATCATCTGCATCAATATCTTGATGCAAGTGACTTGTATGCATGGGTCACCCATGCAGAGGAGCCCATTTAATAGTGCTTGATGCTAATAGCACTTTTTTGCATGGGGCCTATGCAAATATTTCTCAGCATAGGTGTGCAAACCTATTTGCATGAACTTGTAACTTTTGCGGCCTATGCAGATTTTGTATAAAACTCTGATAAATTGTGTTACGTGGCAACAAATGATTGCATATTGTTTTGTGACATGGCAAATTTTGATTGGATGTTTTAAAAAAACTGATATTATTCATTTCTTGATTGAACTTTTCGTTTCAGTCCTTCAAAATTTTATATTTTGAACTTTTTGCTTCAGTCCTTCATAATTTTATGTTCTCAACTTTTCGCTTCAGCCCTTCACAATTTTATATTCTCAACTTTTCACTTCAGACCTTTACAACTTTTCTAATATTACAACATTCAAAATATCATCAACCAAAGTACTACAAAAATACGTTCAGCATATAACATAATAGTATTTCCAAAGTATACACAAAAAAAGTATTGTTTCCTAATATTTACAAAACACGCCCAATCAAGCCACCAATTTCATAAACACGCCCATGAGAAGCACCATCTATAGCTCGAATCCACCTTTACAGATCTCCTTCCTCTGGACACGATGGCCTTGTGAAATATAAAATTCTCCTTCAATACATAACAAACTTTGAGTACTGCCCACTCCCAGATTGGCTCCAATCGGCAAGTTCCTATAATAACATAACAGAAGCTTAAAGCCTGAGAGCTACTCGCTTATAACAACTAAAAAAGTGTTCTTCTAGAATAACCGTAGGCAAGGTTGTCTACAAATCGTCAACTATCGATTGAAGCATTATCAAGGGCCTATAAAAAGATAGTTCTAGCCCCCAAAATAAAAAAAGTTAAATAAAAAATCAAAGAAAAAATACTAAGGGGACAGTGAAGATTGCGTACCAAAAGCATAGAAAAATAGGAGAAGCACATAATAAAAAAACCAAAGAAAAAAAATCATACGAGATTGCATACCTTGAGATATTTTGGAGAAAGAAGAACGATCGACGCGGAGATTTCTTGAGGCGACGAAACCTTGAGATTTTTATAAGGGCTTCTGCAATGGGGGCTTGGAGCTCTTGTGTTTGAACCCCAGCAAGCTGCAAGAAAGACGCCATGGAGATAGAAGAAAGAAAAAGAGAGAAGATGGAAGAGTGCGGCTAGGGTTTCACAGGACATTAGATAGACAAAATAATCTGCATGGGTAAATATGTCTAGTTTGCATGGGTATTCATGTTAACTGCGTGTGTATAATTAGCATGAGCTGAAATATCTTTAGCCCATGTTGATCGGTTTGCGCACCCATGCAAATTATTTTTTCTGCATCGACCAAAGTTAAGGATGTAATTCAATTTATATTACCCATGCTATTATACCATTTTCTAGTAGTGAGAGAGCACACATGGAGATATTAATAACGATTATTTATAAATAACCGTTGTTCTAGACTAGATTGTTTACGGTATCGGTTATATAGTAATAACAGTTGTCTTATTTTAGATATTAAATTATAATTATTTCTTTTCACCAACACTCATATATCAATGATATTTTATATAATTTATTAATCTTTTTGGTGCAGACACCAATGATTACATAATATCTGAACAAGACGATTTTAAACGTTAGACAGATTTTTTCTTTGTACGTAGTTCTCTTCCGCGGCGACGATCGATGCCGCTACACCTAATAATGTCGTGTTCGAACGCCAAGTATCACGATGAAAAATCGAGCACGAATCCGCTGCCAACACTTGCACTGCGAGTGCCTTTATGTAGAATATAATTTTATTGCAAGATGCAAGATGCGAACTTGCACACTCCATTTATATATATCCACACATCACACATTGCACGTCGCTGTTTGATAGCACCACTTCTAAATTCTAATAATAGAATACAAGTTACAACCTCTTTCCTTTTACGTGGCCTCCATATTTACTTCTGAAATCCATCTTTATATATATGCAGCATCAAAGTTATAATTAACTCATCGATCAAACATTTCATATAGGATTTAATTTCAATTAAGATCGATATCTCTATGTCAGGAAGCAGACTTTTTTTGAGTAAAATCAATAACAGAATTTAATTGTAGCAATGTTTTCTTTTAAGTTTACAGACATAGTCTTTTACATTTTTATTTTTGTTCATTTTGCATGTCACTTGTAAAATTTGGGAGACCTTTTGACTTCACATACTATAGACTATTGAGTACTAAGAGTAACATTAGTACAATTATAATTCAGATTAATTTAACAGGTTCTAAAAAAAATGAAGGGACAAACCAGAATTGCACCACCATGCATTCATTACTTTAAATTATTGTATAAATGGCAGCTTGCCAGCTTCCTGTGCTCCTAACTAGTCACAGTATCGATCCATGCTAACGACAGGCACTTAATCAGGTATTCTCTTTTTCCTCTCTTAAGATAATATCATTCTACTTACGGATACAAGTAGCTGGTGGGACCCACCGAGGTTTCTGAACCTATCTTCACTTGCCACATTTGTAAACCCTGGTAAGATGCATGCTTAATGCTTTAGGTTAAGATAAGATTAGCGTTTATTTTTAGTGGATTAGCGAGAAGGTTAACTAATCTCTGCTTTCGTAATTCGTGGACCTTTGTTCCATACTTTTTGCTGAGACACACACTTGTTCTAAGCAGAGCTTGGCCACGTCGTAACTGGTAAAAATATTGCATAGTAATTAAAAACAAGTAGCATGCAGGAAGAAAGAAGAAAATTAATCTGAAAATATTTGGTAGAATATATATATATATATATATATATATATTGAACCGAATAGTGTTATAGTGAAGTCATTATTTGGCTCTCCTATTGGTAAATTTTTGCGTACTTTTGAAATAGTCTCCAGTTGATATTGGCTGATCGACTGGTACCAACCAATCAATTAATCAACAAATAGAACAGTACCGTATCTTCTACGTTTTCTCTACACCTGTAAATGTCAATTGCTGCGTGCATGAAGCGCGTGGTACAATCACATAGATATGGTTCAAGTACAGATTCAGATTGTAGTTAAGGCGTGATGTGGACGGCCGTGATGACATCTGGGCCCAGCAGTTTGCTCCAAATCAGCAATCGCGCCAGCGCTCGACAAGTGTCCCTCCAGCTGCTAGCTGGATGCTGACATCAGCACTGTGACATGCCTTCTTGATCTAGTCTCTTAATTTCCTAGCTAGATCTCTCAATCTATTCTATTCCTCTGTAAATTATTTTTTCTTTTGATATTAATACCTCTATAAATTGTCATAATACTATCCATGCCGCCATGAGGGCGTGGTAAAATATAATTATTATCTCAAAATTTTATGTCAGTTTCCAAATATGCCCGTAGATTTTTCACCATGTGACAGGTGTCCCGTGTCCCCTGTGCTTAGGTTGACTAAACGACAAAAAATCTTCAGGCATAAAAGCACCAGAGCACCCTCCCCCCAAAATTTCAAATCCTTTCCTATTCTCTCTAGCTAGCCATAGCAGATAGGCAATTAGGGATAGACCCACTTAGCTAAACCTACCTATAGCAAACCCTAATAGATAATCCACTATAAAAAACGATCAAAATATTCAAGATTAAGAAATCATGCCAAACCCTGCACCACTGCCACCAGGATTTCGTTTCCACCCGACTGATGAAGAGCTTATTCTTCATTACTTGCGCAATCGTTCCGCCTCCATTCCAAGCCCGGTTGAGATCATAGCCGAAGTCGACATCTACAAGTTTGATCCATGGGAACTTCCTGGTTAGTATATAATATATGCTTATTATTCTTTAATTCCTGAATACGAAATACCTCTATATATATGTTAATCCCTCAATTGAACTATCATGTTTTTGATCTAATATATACTGGCATATGTATTTTAACTTTTATTTGATTATTTGATTTTCATTTTTCTGTAGATAAGGCTATGTACGGCGACAAAGAGTGGTACTTCTTCAGCCCAAGGGACCGCAAGTACCCGAACGGAATCAGGCCCAACAGGGCTGCCGGATCTGGCTACTGGAAGGCAACTGGTACCGATAAGCCGATACAAAACAGCACAAGCAATGAGAAAATCGGTGTCAAGAAGGCACTTGTATTTTACAAGGGGAGGCCGCCAAAGGGGGTGAAGACTAACTGGATCATGCACGAGTACCGGCTTGCTGAGGCGCAGACCAGCAACAACTATAGACCCATGAAATTCCGCAACACTTCCATGAGGGTATGTATGATTTATTATTATTTTTTCCTTCTAATTAATTAGAGCTTGATTGTCGGAGATATAGAACGAGAATAATAAAATAACTTGTGCACTTCGAAATAATATTATATTTTTTTGTGTACTTAGTTGTCGACAAATCATCGATGATTAATTCAAAGTTGATGTATATGATTATGTCCATATATATATATTAAGATATACTATATATATGAGTATTTCATTAGTAGCATGGCATGGATCCTAGCTGATTGGTTTCTTAAAATATTTGGATCATGTAGTATGTGTATAACATCATTGTGACGCAGCAAATCCTGTACTGTACGTTTAATTAGTTGTGTAGCACATACTTTTCCAAAATGGCAGTGGATGCCAACTTGAGATGCAAGACTTTTTTTTGGAATTTCAACAAATTAAAGAAACCGTCTCTAGGAATCTTTCTATCTCTTATCCTGATGTTAGCATGACAGTGATGCACAAGAAAAATCTACAATACATTCAAATCATCAACTATATATTAGTTTTCGTGACATTGTATTAATTAAGTCTTGTCAATTTTCTCAAAATAATTGCAGCTTGACGATTGGGTCCTTTGTCGGATTTACAGAAAGAACAACCAGTTATCGGCAGTGCCGCCACTTGTCGATCATGAACAAGACTACTCGAACTTTGAAGAAAACCCTATGAATTACCAATCTGTTGCAAAATTACCCAGAACTTGTTCGATTTCAGATTTTCTCGTGGATTCAACGATGGCACAACTATTTGACATGCCTGACATGTCTGGATCAGATCAACACTCCCTCTTGGGAAATCAACACCTCAATCAGATGCTTATGAGTAACAACAGCAACATGGTCATGCCGGTTGGTCAAATGGGGTCGTCTTTTTTAATGGCAGAGAACTCTCTGAAAAGGGAAACAATTGGTGATGGTTACTTTGAAGAAGGAGATGAAGTTTCAAGATTAAACCCCAATAAAAGGCAAAATAGGACACATATTGACACAGATTTCCAAAATCAAGTTAATGCTCTTCAACGAACCTTGATTGGGCAGCCAGTGTATGGCCAACAGTTGTTAAATTCTGCACCGGGGATGCCCTAAAAGAATCAAGTTTGTACTATATATATAGTTGGACCGGCATGAGCTAAGCTCTTTTACATTGTCAATTGCCATCATATATATAATATATGTAGGAGTCGATGATAAGAGAGGAGAAATTATGTTAGTTTAATTTTTTATACTCCCAAGTATAAAAAAGATTGAGAGAATTAAAATATGTATAACTTTTAAACATTGCAAACGCAAAAGATTGCATGTATTTGACGAGAAAAAAAAAAGCTAGCTAGAGGCTTATTTGCTTGTTAATTAGATAGGCTAGGCTCTAGCTGTTTTTTTTTTCGTAAGATTTGATGATTGACGAGGTCCTTGGTCAGAATTTCAAATAGGGAAAAACTTAATAGTAATTATAGAATTTGCTGGAAATTAACCTGAAAGTTGTTTTTTTACTTGTATACTTGAATTCATATTGCAAAAATTTTAGTACACTTAATTTGAATGGAGATGTATGGCTTGCTTTAGATTGGTTGCATGGGTCTCTCTCTTCTCTTTATTAAAGTAATAATGATGCCATGGCCCATGCACAACTCGCAGCCGCCAGTAACATAAGAACAACAAATTAATCTGCCATCTCTATGATCAGGATATTCCTAAAGAGACATGTGGATGAATCGACATCAATAACAGGTCCGGTGTAGATGCCTCTCAGCCGGCCGGGGGCGGATCGAATTTTTACTCGGTGAGTGATTCCCTTCCGCACTATTGAGTTAATATTTTGGTTTCAATCCAAATCTCCTAAAGCGATCAGTAAAAACTTCATATATAAAATGGAAAATGTTCCGTAGATATCACAATCGATACTGACTATCGATACACATGTTATTATGCACATTGTTTGAGTTATTATGCATATTATTGATCAACCAAAATTACTTACAGTGTTTTTAGTCTAATTTTCTGAAAATGTACGCAGTTCTTGGTTCTGCCAAGTTTCATTGTTTTAGTGTAGGTACAGAACAAGCAGAGCGAAAATTGGAGTCCAGGACGGAAAGCAGAGTGCACAGCTGCAAGGTTCAGTTTCTTGCGGGCCGCAAGTTAATTGTTTTGGCTTTCAGAGACTTTGAGGGCAAGCTTTGCGGGCCGCAGGAATTCATTGCGGGCCGCAACCCATACACAAGTTTGAATTTGGAAACTGACGCCCTAGCATTTTCTGTTGTTGTTTGCAGGCCGCAAAGAACAGATCTGGCATGTTTCTGGATGTCAACCTTTAGTAAGGCTAATTTTCTCTTTTGGTTGGTTGCAGCATGGATTATTTCTTGTGCGTAATGGAAGCCTTCCATGATGCTCCTACCCTTGATGAAACATGTTTGAGCATTTTCAACCAATTCTTGCATATGTGGTTTGACCCTTGATGCCAATATCTTGGAGAGTAACCTTTGTATTCTATTTATAAGGCTAATTGGCCTATAGTCTGTTGGTGATATGGCATCATCCTTCTTTGGCACCAGCACAATATATGAGTCATTTAATGGATACAAGGTGTCCTCTGGGTTTGCCATTGTGTATCGGAACACTTGCAGCAGATCTGGAATCACGATATTCTTGTATCGTTGATAAAACTCCCCTGTAAAACCGTCAGGTCCCGCTGTTCTGTTGTGTTTCCATGATGCTATTACTATTTCAATTTCTTGTGAGGATCGAGCTTGGGTTGATGAGTAGATGTTGTGCTTCTTGGTGCAATGCATGTTGGTGAAAGAGCGGTGCAGAGGTGCGCCTGTGAGTTAATATTACCAGTTCTATCCCTATTCCACTTCTTTATTGCTTTCATGAGTTCAAGTAGCTTCCTTGCTAGTGATGTGGGATCTTCTGCAGTAGGGTACTGTGCCCAAGTCTCTTTGATCAAGTTATCAAATTCTGGCAGCTTTAGCCAAAAGTTTTCAAACTTGAAAACATTAATTTGAGAGTGGGAATGTGGTTGTACACTGACAGAGAATTGGACAATGGTCTGGTATGGTGGTGGGAAGGTCTGTTTGCTGAGTATTTGGGATTCGGTTGTGCCATTCAGATTTCAGAGTTCACAATGAATCGATCGAGCATGGCAAAAGTTGAAACTTCTCTTTCGTTGCTCCACGTGTACCGTCTTTCCTTCAGTGGTATGTCAAGCAAAGCTAGCCAGCTGATCAAGTTCCTAAATGACGTGTCTGGTCCTCTACGATAGTTTGATCTGTCTGTTGAGAGCAATGTTTCGTTAAAGTCACCAAATAGCATCCAAGCGATTCCTCTTCCCGGCTGACAACCTTCGTGTTCCTGATTGAAGGGCTGTGTTTGCCTAGATTGTGCATGTACCATACACGCCAGTGACAATTTGACTCAGCTCATTCGTGTTCGTCTCGATAGTTCTAATGTAGTAGCAAGGTTTATAAATAATATCATATTATAGATATATTATTATTTTAATATATTTCAACAATTACAGATTTGTTAGGTACACCAAAAACATGTCATTAAACCAAACATTAATGAAGATTAAAAAAAATACTTTTTATAAAAAATAGTATATTTTGATTTATTATTCTCATTGTAAGCCAATCAGCTATTCGTCAAGTAAACTGTAATATACTTCAACCAGAAATTGTTTCCTAAATTATGCAGTTCTCACGATGGTTTCTAATGAAGTATACTGTATACATGGGCATATATATGTATCAATGGTACAGAAATTGGTATCGACGAATGATGTAGATTAATATTTTTTATAATAAGTAGATGTAATGTTAACATCTTCTCTTCATTTTGGAAAAATGCAAACTCTTTACATCATGAGATGTCTATCAGCGTTAACAAAAAATTAGGAGATGAAATGAATATAAATTTTTGGCAAGATAGATGGAAAGAAGAATTATCCTTCTCCCTTTTGTTTCCTAATTTATTTATGACTTGTTCAGATTCAAATATTAATGTTAATAATGTATTCCCGAAAGAGAAAATAAAATTAAGATTTAATAGACAACTGGTAGAATTCTTAGAAATGAATGGAACAAATTAGAGACAATTATTCCAGATGTTGTGATTAATCTTTTAGTCAAAGACTCCATTATATGGAGATACCAAATGAAAATTCTCAGTTCATGACATGTACCATTGGCTAGAATTTGGAGGATATAAGAATCATACTTATGATGTAGTATGGCAATCTAAACTCTTTACTAAAATCAATGTGTTCATGTGGCTTGTCAGAAAAAAGAAGGACATTCACACAAAGAAATCTTATTAAAAAAGGATGGCAAGGAGATACCAAATGTGTTTTTTGTGATCATGAGGAATGTATTGATTACCTTTTCAAACGTCCATTTATTAGGCAGTTATGATCATGGATTAGCAGATATATCAACTTTGATTTTAATGGTGATTCTCTTGAGGATTTGTGGACTATAGATGTCAAGATTCCACTTAAAGATTCTCTATTAGTAGAATTAGTAAGAGGTGTTGTCATATGAAATGTCTGGCCGGAAAGAAACAAACTTTATTTTACAAACAAAAAATCTAGATCTGTTAGAAGCATAGCAAGTCGTATCATACATGTATTAGAGTATTGGTATAAGAATAATAATGACTCGTCATATTTAAAACTCGATCTTATTATGTCTTAGGATGTTCAGGAATTACAAAGACCTATTCGAAGCATAGGAGGCCTGATAATGGTGATAGAGCATGTGGAAGTCAGAGTATTGGTGGACAATTCAGAGGGTGTGCCAGAACTTTTGTTTGGAAGAGGTCAGTGTCTTGATATGTGATCTTTTCATTGAGAATTTGGAATGTTTTGTCGTAAAAACTTATAATATTTGTGTTTGTTTTTTTGGTACTCATGTAGTAGTCGCGCAAAATGGATACTTCCGTTACATAAATACAATTATTTATTTTGTTTTATGCACAGTCGTTGATAGATTGTAATATTTTAAAACCACAGAATGTTGGACATTACATTGGAGTGGTAGGACTCATATTGCAGCTATAAATTAAACTATATCATTGTGCGATACTTGGCACTGTTCATTGAATGAACAGTGTGCTTTTTCTTTTTCTGTTTGTTTTTCCTGTTGGACGCGTGTATTCTTCCGTTTGACGCGTGGCTTCTGCCTGCGTGGCTTCGATGCGTGTTTAGTTGTGCTTTTTTTTGCGCAGATCCTGCTTTGTTTTGTTCTCTTTTTTTTGCCTTTTCTTTCAGACTGTTCATTCATTTGACCTTCTTTCTCACATTCTTTTTCCTACTTCACAAATGGCGACGGAAAGTTAGGGTTTACTCTTCACTCGACTTCTCTCTGTCGATTTGGGCAAACCCTCAGTGCAGCCACTCGCATATGCTCTCCCCCGCCCTACTCTCTCACTAATGCGAAAAAACTCACCTCTCCTCCATCTTATCTTCCTACCACCAGGAATCACCATTCTACACCTGCCAAACCTCTCCTCCATTGACCTTCCTCTTTCCTCTCGCCTAACAACAAACTCTAGACCTAACCCTAACTCGCAAACTCTAGATCCGGCCCGTTGAACCCTAACTTCTCTCCCTCGATTGTTGCTGTCGTCGGCGTTGTTCCAAGCGGGACCTACGTGGGAGCTGCTATGCTGCCTCATGGGGCACTCACACTTCGTCAGAGACGTTCTAAGCTCTGATGTACAGTTTGCTCTCTGGCTCTTGGGACAGGGAGCACCGCCTCTAAGACCTTCGGTATGTTCTTACTCTTTTTTTTCTTTTAAATTTAATATAATACCAAATCTTTCTCTTTTGTTTAAATTGTTTCAATGGAATGAGATATCCTCCATTTATGATAGCTGATATTCAATGGTAAAGAATTAGCCCTTATGCTTCTACAAGTGAGTTTTGATTTTTTAGTTGAATTGCTTCTTTGGTCAATATTGTCATAAATTAAAGTGCTCATTGTTTGTTTCATTAGGTACTGTGGTTGGTCACTTCAGATTATTTGAATAAAATTGTTATCATATTGTGTGATACATTAATTGCTATTCACAAATTATGAACATATGTACATAATTTTAATAAGAACGCAAAATTAACAATCTCACCAGAAAACACTCAAATATTGAAAAAAACTAATGATACCCATAAAAATAGCTTGAGTACATACAAATAAAAACACTCAATTTGCCTTGGCCATATACACTATTTTATGTGCAGTTTGAGTGCTAAAGAAGCATGTCACAGAGATTCTAGGTCCAATGTTGTTAGCAAGCACTCTATGCTCAACACTATTGAACTTGCAATTTGATATCAACTGCAAATAAACATAATACAACAATGATTAGAAATTAAGATTGCATCTCCTGAGAACTTTATGGAAAAACATACACAAAAGACAGTCAAACATAATCAATGGTCTCAGGTACATGTAGTATATTGCTCACACCGAAGTGACAAATAACACAGACTTTGCCTATAAATCAAATGCATAGAAATTTAAGCAGCAGGAAACATCAGAGTTAATTCTATCATGGTGCTTAATTAAGCAGTGGCTATACAAGTAATTTTTCCTGTTTTACTAACCAGGCCCAGAACGAATGGGCATTGTCTGGCCCATTAAACAAACTTTTCATAACACAGTTTCTGAAGGGCCTGCTTTATCCTTTACGCTTACGCAAGCCGGATTTGGTAGCTTGAATGCCTGAGCAGCTTAAAGCATTCAAACTTGTTTTCTCATCAACCTGGTCATTTAAATCTGGCGTGGGCTCTATTTTAGTATCACATTATTTTCTACGTGCTGTGAAAATGGCTCAAATGTGGTAACAATCACGAGTTCTGTATAGAAAGCACAGCCCACACAGCATGAACAACGAAGTCTGTTTGCCTATTTGCTTCTCATGTTTTTTTTATCCGTGCCACTTAATTTTTTCGTATGTTCGATTGTAACTGCATGGACTATGTAGAAAGCAATAACAGTCAAAAAATGTACACCTCCATTCAGCAGGAAATGGAGAAGACTGCATAACCAAAATAACTGAATCATAACAAATTATTCAGCTCAATACGATTCAGATCTTGATGTATCTACGATTCATATAAATAGCAATCTGCAAACACAATGAACTCTGTTGAGAATACAATTCTATTTCAATCTTACTTCATCTCAAACTCTCATCTTCTCAAACTCTTTCATGATATCAGAGCTCAATAGGGCAAACACTCTCTTTCTTCAATAAAATTCTCAACTCATCAACAATGACGATAGCTCAACCAATCCAGTTCAATCATCAAATTAACATCATATATTCTCAATCACGATAACTATCTACTGTGGAAATCACAGATTCTTGCAATTCTGAGAGGACATGGTCTCATTATGTTCATAGATGGTTCAAAGTCTACTGCAAGCTCTAAAAGAAAACTTCTCAATAAAATATTTAGGATCATTACATCACTTTCTGGATCTTGAAGTCACAACTTCCTCATCAAGCATCTTGCTAACCCAAACCTAGTATCTAAAAGGTATCCTCAACATGGCTAATATGCTTCAAGCAAAATCATGCAAGACACACTACCAGGATTTTAGACTTTAATACCGGCAAAATTTTAGCCTTTAATAGCAGAATAAGTCCTGCTATTAAAGGAGGGGGCTATAAAAGGTTTGGAAAGTCCGCTATAGATTATTGGAGTATCTATAGCGGACTTAACAACAATGCCGCTATAAAAAATCTTTCTATAGCGGGCCTAACAGTGATGCCGTTATAGAAAGGCTGGCTTTTATAGCGGAGCAGGGGCGCAGTCCGCTATTAAAACCTCACATTTAATAGCGAACCTCACAACAAGTCCGTTATAAATTCTTATTTTATAATAAAACTTTCGTATTTTACGTTAAAACCTTCTATAGCGACAGTCCTTATGTTCGCTATTAAAGATTTGAATTAAAATAAGTTCATTGGGATTTTCTGTGGCTAGTCCCAATTTGCTAGCCATATAAAATCAGAATTCACACATATATAGCAACAATATATAACAAACAATAATATATACAAACACACATATATAGCAGACAATAATCCACAATCCACACATATATAGCAAACAAAAATATACAGCAAACACATATACATTCATGCATATATACTAAATAACATGTTTACATTAATTTATCGTAACAACAACTGTGTAAAAAAACACACAACTACATAATATATTCTCAAAGTTACAAACAAAGTTACAACAAAGTTATAACAAACAATAATATATACAAACACACATATATAGCAAACAATAATCCACAATCCACACATATATAGCAAACAAAAATATATAGCAAACACATATACATTCATGCATATATACTAAATAACATGTTTACATTAATTTATCGTAACAACAATTGTTTAAAAAAACACACAACTACATAATATATTCTCAAAGTTACAAACAAAGTTACAACAAAGTTACAAATTATAACTAATAAATTCGCAAAGCATTTGTTTTACCTATGCAATATTGCTGTCTGGATAAGATTGCGAAAATAGGCGAAGCATCTGCAAAAAATAAATAAAAAATATGTTATGTTTGTTTGTAACTTAATTAAAGACATTTTGCATCCCCAACTTCTAATTTAATTTGGTCTTTTATACCGGTACAAGAGTAGTAAACCCTAAATTCTAAAACTAAACCTTAAATTCTAAAATGTAAATTCTAATCTCTAGTTTTGTGCAAACATAATTGGTACAATTAAAGTTAAAAGCTTTAAAGGTTTGGAATTGAGTCAAACTGTAAGGTTTAAAGGTTTGGAATTGAGTCAAACTCTGGTTTTGTGCGAACTTACCAACAATGCATAAATTTATGCGCAAACATAACTGCTACAAGTCTTTAAAAGACTTAAAGGTTTAGAATTTACGATTAAGATTTAGGATTTAGGTACAAAACTATATTTAAGACTATATTTGTGAAAACATAAATAATGCAAGGCTACAAATATAAATAATAGTAAAGCCTAAATCCAAAACTTAAACCCTAAATTCTAAATTCTAAATTATAAATCTTAAACCCTAGTTTGTGCTAACATAATTGGTACAATTAAAGTTAAACTTAGCATAAAAAAGAAGTAAGAGTAACTGAAACCAATAAAGAGTTTACCTTGAGCTTCAGCGCTCTCAAGTCTGATGCATCCGAATAGTCGGACGCTATTTGAAGCATTGATCGCATGACATAATATCCACACCCCCAAGTGTTCGGTTGTGGAGGACTCTACAAAATTTGAAAGTAACATGCAAATAACAGTAAATACCTCAATCTTATCATATTAATCTAATTGTAAATGTATTTCATACTAAGTTAAGAACACATACCTTAACATATTCGAGATTGAATTTGTTGGTTTTGCTCGACCCCCGTGCTTGAAATCTAAGCCACAACGCTCTTTATAAAGTAACAAAAGTCAAAAATCAATATAACTAATAATCTGTACTAATTTTTTTGTAAATTTAGGTAACTTATGCATTCAAGGCCTTAACGACATCGAGTTGCTTATTTGGTGCATTAAGAGAATTAATTTGATAAATATGCAACGATGAGATTTGCAGAAGTAGAAGATGCCAATGACCGCTACAAGTCATATAATGTAGTTAGTTTTTAGATGTAGAAAAAATAAGTTATTGTTTTTTGAAATGAAAATTATTCGAACCCTTAAATGGACGGCACAAAAACGATCGACTTGGGATCTTCAAGTCTAACAAAGAATTGAGCAATGTAATTCACCGTTGAGGAGTAATCGCTCAACACCCTCGATTCCGAGCACAAAGTGGGATGAAGATAGAAAAACTTCGAGTCAATCCCAAATCCCGCAAGATAACTCGCAAGACACCTGCATTATGTATACATCACACACACACACACATACACACACACATATATTACCTATCGACAATTGAAAAAATAAATAACAAGGTCAAAGATTCTTACTTGCACCAAACCGCAAGAATTGAGTCACTTAGCCATTCTTTTGGAACAAGAATTTCCATTATATCAGACAATGGCTATAGTTGCGTGTCCTCGATCCCAAATAACTGCAAGTTGCCAAATTCAAAGACATTTGCGTGAACAACAAGATGCGACAGCTAATAACAAAATTATAATTACAAGTAATGATTGCAACAAATTGTATCTTTTTTATAATCGATATAAGAGTAGTAAACCCTAAATTCTAAAACTAAACCTTAAATTGTAAAATCTAAATTCTAATCTCTAGTTTTGTGCAAACATAATTGGTACAATCAAAGTTATAAGGCTTAAAGGTTTAGAATTTAGTCAAACTCTACTGTTGTGCGAACTTACCAACAATGCATAATTTTATACGCAAACATAACTGGTACAAGTCTTTAAAAGACTTAAAGGTTTACAATTTACGATTTAAGATTTAGGGTTTAGGTACAAGACTATATTTGTGAAAACATAAATGATGCAAGGTTACAAATATAAATGGCTGTGTTTGGTTGTGGAGTAAATTTAATCGGGATTAAATTGCTTACTCCAAGTTAAGGTGGAGTAAGTTAATCATGTTTGGTGGATTAAGCTAATCCATCTGAAGAGGTAGAGTAACTTACTCCGGATTAAATTTAATCTTACTCCAACTTACTCCATCATTTTTTTTCCACGTTTGGTGGATTAAGTGTGGAGTAAGAGAGTTAATCCACCTCTTACTCCACAACCAAACACAGCCAATAATAGTAAACCCTAAATTCTAAATTCTAAATTTTAAACCCTAAACCCTAGTTTGTGCTAACTTAATTGCATCTTTTATTTTAGATAAAAATAATTGCTAACCGTATTATGCAATTTGAGCATCGATTGGTCAAGTTGCTTTAGAACTTCATCTGAAACAAGCGACGACGTTCGAGATAGAACTTCTTTTTGCTTGATGCTACTTGCTTCGGTGAACTTCGCTTCGCTTCGACGAGACTTGCTTCTCTCGTGCGGGAGCCTACACTTAAATAATATTAGTAACAAATAATAATTAAACTATACAATTAACAGATTTAGCAGATAATTGAATACCTGCTCAGGATTATACATCTCCACTAGAGAAGAAGGCCAAGCAAGAGGATAACCACGCAGTTCACCTACTTCATAAATGTCATATGTCGGAAAAGGAACTCTTGCGTGTTCTTGGTCTTGAACCACTTCATCCAGGGTCACCCTCACAGTATCAGGCGGCATAGGCTCGTTGTGAATAGTATTTCCCGAGGGATCAACAGGAAATACACTTTCGTAAGCCACCATCGTCCTTCCACTATCGACATACACAACAAAGAGCTTGCATGGGGTGGTGACCTTAAAGAACAAGTATATGATTTAATTAAATACTACAAATTCAGCATAAAAGACAATAAAGGTTTAGAGAATGCAACAACTTTAACCTGAATATCCTGAACTCTCCATGCAGTAAATGAGTTTGAGCCCATGTGTGGGGAAGAGGCGTCAAGCTGAAGCGCAGCTGTGTAGTCTCCAGTTCGAAGAAGAATGTCCTGCAAGTTCAAAAATTGATTTTGCAATTTTTCAAATTCGAACTTACTAACACATCCTTCGTGGGTAGGCTTCCTTGGTTCCTTTTCGTAGACATCTTTGATTGTGACTTGCCCCGGATAGCCTCTCACCCCTCTATGCTCTTTGGTCCCGAGAGCTGCAATAAGAATATCGTGGTGGCGATGCTCTCGAAATGCCCCTTCAGCGACTTCTGCCGATTTTTTTACCTAAAATGAAACAAAATAAATTGTATAGTGTTTTTATAAAAAAAAATTAAAAGACAACCCTAAATTGAAAATACTCCTTTACACGTCTCGAAATGCTCTTGTCGCTTCGTTAACAATTATGTATTCGCCCTCCTTTACACGTCTAGAATGGGATTTGAGGAATGCAATACTCCTCTCACCAATGGATGGACCAATTACTTCTGAGTCTGATCCTGAATCAATAAAGACATAGAATTATTTACAATAAACAAAATATTATGTGTCTATACAATGTTATATTGATGTGAGTGATAGAAAAATTACCATCAGAAATCTTGATAATATTCGTTGATTTCCAACTCTTTCTCGCAAATTTGATGCCACCAGATCCAGTAGTATGGTGGTGCATCATTTTTTCAGCATTTGCTTTCCCTCTCATACGCATAGCCTGTCAAAAAAGATAATAACAAAGTTAATATACATACAATTTTGATGGGCTGTAATTAAAATTACAAAATGAAATCAGGGAGAAAAACAAGTAATACCTGAAATTCATCGATGTGCGTATATGCAACAAAATTCTTCCATTGCTCCTCGTTACGGGTTCCTTGTTTTCCCATGGCATTTTGTCATTCTCGCGGTAAATGTAATTTTGTCGTAATCGAGTTTTACATGCCTTCCACAGATCACACATCTTTGCAGGAGTTTTAGCCTTATAAGTGTCATCTGGAATGTTCCAAACATTCTACAAATAAGAACAAAATTGCAATAAACATATATTTCAATATAAAATATAAGATTAGACAAATATAATATAAAGCTAAAGTTAGATAAATGTAATATAAAATTAAGTTTTAAGGTTCAAAATTTGACGTGAAGTCCTATCCAAATATTATTTTTTATAGTCTCGTCGACGTCTTCCCATTGTTTTATATTACAGGGCACATGCTGACGCGCTGTGATTCCTATCCACGTCGACCAGTCTGCCGCCATGTCACCTGTCGCTACACCGTTATAATCAAACTCGATGTGCTTATTGGGGTTATCACGTATCTTATCGCCCGTTGTTTTGGATTTCGTCCTATGAGAAGTGCTAGCTCTATCGGACGACATGGCTATCAACAAAAAATATAACAATTAGATTGAAGTTCAACTAACAAGGGTATTGATGAGCATTGTTTGGAGTTATTTGCTACAAGGGTATTGATGAGCATTTTAACCAAAAATTTAGATATTTGGAGTTAAACTAACACTCATTAACCTCAAATCATTGACATCAAATCTCAAATCATTGTTTGGAGTTATTTGCTACAAGGGTATTGATGAGCATTTTAACCAAAAATCTAGATATTTGATACAAGGGTATTGATAACACTAATTAACTTATACTTAAACATTACATCAACACTCTAGTACATTCTGTGAAATTTAAAGTTGCAACTATCAAGAGAAATTGTAGTTACGTGAGAATAAATTGCAAAAGCGAGAAGAGGCCGACAAGACAGCGGGGGCAGCGGGACAGTGTGGCAGAGAGCTGGACATCGGGGCAGAGAGCAGGACAGCGGGGTCGAGCACAGCGGGCAGCGGCGCAGAGAGCGGGACAGCGAGGTCGAAGGTCGAGCACAGCGGGTCGAGGGTCGAGCACAAGCTTGATTTGGGGCAGCAATGGAGTTAATTTTTCTTTGGAGGAGAATAGAGGGGTTTTGGGGCGCAGTTGCTGTGGGAGAGGAGGGAAAAGGGAAAAATCGCTCCAGACCTAGGTTTTGCACAGAAAAAAGATTTAATAGCGGACTCCTCTTCAGGACCGCTATTAAAACCTCTGATAAAGGTGTTCGTTCACATATGGAGCGACATCCTTAAGTTGTTGCAAGACTTTCAAATGTGCTTTTTCTAACATGGTATAATCCACAGTATCCGAGTGTGATCCCTTAATACCAAACCCTTGGAGTCTACCCTCGTGTCGAGATTTAGGAAGTCCAATATGATCAACTCCATCCATGTGCTCAGTGTAGAACTCAATAACCTCTTCTGCAATATAACCTTCAACTATGCTCCCTTCGGGCCGAGAACGACTCCGACATAACCCTTTGAGTTGACCCATCTCTCTCTCAAAAGGATACATGTAACGTAAATGCATAGGCCCACACAATCTTATCTCCCTCACCAAATGAATAGTCAAATGAACCATTATATCGAAAAACGACGACGGGAAGTGCATCTCCAACTCGCACATGGTCTGCACGATATCAGATTGCAATTTCTGCAATTGTCCAACATCGATCACTTTGGAGCAAATCGAGTTGAAGATGAAACACAACTTTGTAATGGTTTGTCTTACATGTGGTTTCAAAATTCCTCGAATTGCAACAGTAAGCAGTTGGGTCAATAAGACGTGATAATCATGTGACTTCATACAGATCAACTTCATTTCCTTAATCGACACCTTTGCTGAAATATTTGAGGAATAATCTGATGGAACCTTAAGGTCCTTTAAGCATCCCATCAAACTTTCTTTCTCTTTCTTTGTTAATGTCCAACTTGCTGCAGGTAGGTATGTTCGTTTTTCTCCCTCTACCACTGCATGTTCTGGTCGTATTCCCATTTCGGCCATGTCCTTCCTCACTTTGATCCCATCTTTTTTTTTCCAGGAATGTTCAACAACAAACCAACCAAACTCTCGGTGATGTTCTTGATGATATGCATCCCATCCAAGCAATAACCTGCAAATGTTTCAAGTAAGGAAGATTCCAAAATATGGACTTCTTCTTCCATATTGAGTCTTTTAGAGAATTATTGTCGGATTTTTTTCCAAACTGGACTTTTATATCCTTGACCATATCATAAACGTTTCTCCCAGACAATGGCGCTTTTGCTTTGATTGGCTCTTCTTTTCCATAAAATTCCTCTTTCCAAATAAACATTTTTCTTATAGTGATTCCCGTATAGAATGTGTTTCCTCTCCGCAAATAGGACACGCTTTCGCGCCTTTAATCTTGTAACCGGATAAATTCCCGTATGCGGGATAATCATTAATCGTGCAAAAAACCATGGCACGAGAGTGAAATGTTCTTTCTGATTTGAATCATACACCTCCACCCCATCTGTCCATAATTTTTTAAGATCATCAAGCAATTGTGCCAGATAGGCGTCTATGTCATTTCCCGGTTGTTTGGGACCCGATATCAATAGTGGCATCATTATGTAACGTCTTTTCATGCACAACCAGGGAGGGAGATTGTAAACACACAATAGGACCGGCCATGTACTGTGAAGACTACTCATGTTACCGTAAGGATTCATCCTGTCGGTACATAGTCCTAATCTTAAGTTTCTAGACTCACTCCCAAAATTCGCGAACCTTCTGTCTATATTTCTCCATTCGGGAGAGTCAGCAGGTTGTTGTAATTTTCCATCATTTTTCCTACAATCAAAGTGTCACCGTAATAATTTGGCATCTCTCGGGTTCACGAAAAGACGTCGAAACCTTGGTATTATAGGAAGATACCGTAACACTTTCGCAGGTGGCCTTTTCTTTCCATCTTCATCACTATCAATGCCCCTTGATTTGTACCATGATGCACTACATATTGGGCATTTATCCAGTTTGTTGTATTCTTCCCCTCGATAAAGAATGCAGTCATTCGAACATGCATGAATTCTCTGTACTTCCATACTTAAAGGACATAACAATTTTTTAGCGCCATAAGTTGAATCCGGCAAACAGTTATTTTCTGACAGAATGTCTCCTAAAAGCTGGAGTAAAGATGTAAAACTCTTATCACTCCTTCCATTTTTTGCTTTTAGATTGTACAATTTGAAAACAACCGATATTTTGGTAAATTTGGTGCAACCAGGAAATAACGGTATATTAGATTTGTGTTTAAACAAGTTATCCAAAATTTCAGAAATGTAAGCACAATCATTTTCGACATCACTCATCATTTCATCTAACTGATCATTGTTTGTACACTCAAGATTCTCAATATTTTCTGTTATTTCTACATTTTCTTCGAATACATTTTGTACATTTTCATTTCGTACATTTGAAAGGGTTTTAATAGTTGTTCTTGTTAGCAGTCCGCTATTGAAAGGGTTTTAATAGCGGATTCATTCCGTCGTCCGCTATTGAATGTCCCTTTTAATAACAGCATTACTCCATTGTCCGCTATAATATCCCATTAGATATATATTTGCAACCTTTTATAGCGGCATATGTCAAATGACAGCTATTAAAAGCGCAATTTTTTTTACAGAACTGCCATTGGCCACATTTAATAGTGGAGTTGCCCTCTGTCCGCTATTAAATGGGGGCTATTAAAAGTCATTCTTGTGGTAGTGACACCTCTAACTAGTGGCACTCGATTATCCAAAACTGATGGTTCTTCTCGCCAAGATGTCACACTGTACATAACACAGAAAATATTATGAAATCATAAATCATACGAATTAAAAGTTACTATATATCATCAAGTATTGTAATTTATAAAATTATGTAAACACCTGCTATATTTATCAAATGTATTTTGTTATCACGTGGTCGTGAATGTTTAATTAAACAATATTGAATATAATGAATCATGCAAAATTAAAGATGAATAGAAAACATGATATGTATTATGAAATATTTAGGTAATTACTTATATTAAAGAGGAATGGTTGTTATAACATATATAATTAATGTGTATCACTCGATCTACCTGCTGGTAGGGGTGCAAACGGATCGGATATTTATCCGATTATTCGGATCCGGATCCGGATTTTAACGGATATCGGATATTCGGATTCGGATATTTCGGATACGAATACGGATACGGATTCGGATAATTATCCGAATCCGTATGTTTCGGATTTTCGGATATCCGGAAAAATGTCAGGCCAAATTTTTTTATTTTTTTATAGCTAAGTAAATTAAATTTTAATTGTTTTGAATATTTATAATATTAGAAAAATAAATTATAAAGACACTACTCATTACAACATTTTAATTATTCCATTAAATTTATTTTATAATATAATTTAAAATAATTTTATTGTTGAATAATGATATATTAACGATTTTTCATAATGTACTCATTCCATTTAATTATCCGAATTATATCCGTATTTGCATCCGTGTCCGTTTATTATCCGATTCGTATCCGTATCCGTTTATCATTCGATTAATATCCGTATCCGGAACTATCCGTATCCGTAAAATAAAAGCGGATACTGATATGATAATGCTATTATCCGTCCGTATCCGATCCGTTTGCACCCCTACCTGCTGGGGACAAAAGTACTGAAGCCTCTCATCCGTTCCATCGAGTTTGGATTTTTTTTTTCAAGTAAAGACATGTAATCAATTTTGCATAAATTTTTTATTATATCCTTTCGTTTTGAATAACCTTTACTTGTCAGATTAAACACGCCATAGACACTGTAAACACGCCATAATTTTTTTTTCTAACGTAGTGTTAATAATTAATTTAAATTATAGACTATATGTGTAATAATTTTTATATAGAAGTACGATTTTTCTACGACACGGAGAATTGGATATCATAATAAGTAATTTAAAATATAAATTTTCTGAAAGGTTGCTAAATTAATTTTGTATCAAATTGATTTCTAGTTAGACTTTGAATTATTCATTTTAGTCATTAATTTTTATATGCCATCAAATTTAGTCACTTCTTCATTATATTTAATAAAATATATTAACGAAATTTAACATGAAGTGTATTTTTAATCTTCTAAAATCTTTTTAATGGTTCATCTTTCAAATATAGTTGTCAAGTAAGCACCAAATCAGTTTTTCGTTAAGTTTTATATTAAAGACAAATGAGAAAGTGACTAAATTTAGAGATATATCGAAGTTCAATGACTAAAATGAATAATTTAAGTCCACTGATAAAAAATAAATTTGATACAAAATTTAGTGACCTCTCATATAATTTTTCCAATTTAAAGTATGGAGATCAATTTTAGAATTTTCCTGCATTTACATCGATGAAAGACTGTTTACATCGATGAATGAATGAAAACAATGATGAAACGATGGAAATCATGTTTACATCGATGAAGGATGAAAAATATGGATGAATGAGTGCTTTACATAGATTAATGATTGCTTTATATAGATGAATGGATGAATAACATGGATGAATGGTTGCTTTACATCGATGAATGGATGAAAAACATCATTGAAACGATACAAATCATGTTTACATCGATGAATTGATAAAAAAATCATGAATGAATAGCTGCTTTACATTGCTTAATGGATGAAAAGCATGAATAAATTGTTGCTTTACATCGATGAATGGATGAAAAATATCGGTGAAACGATGAAATCATGCTTATGTCGATGAATTGATGAAAATCATGAACGAATTAATGACTGTTTTTCATCGTTGCAGTTAAAAAAATAGTTTATACGATGGTGTAATTTAAAAGAATGATAGATGGAAGTCAATTGACCATATTAATTACTATATATAATACATCTCATTGACATCGTTGTGTATAACTAAAAATTGCAAGTTCAAGTTTTAACAGAGACTGAAGACATGACTTTCACACATTAAAAATAATTAGGTTCATCTTTTAATATAAAATAGTGTACAATAACAGAAAAAATAGCTATTGGTCCGCCCCTAATTAAATGATTAGGTATAACGACTATTTGATGTGAACTTTTAGGATATTTTTAGTGTCCTAGAAGTGAAAAAAATGTTTCAAAATTTTAGGATATTTCGAGAAATATTATTGTTGAAATAGCAAAATATACATGTGTTAAATTAGTTCAGATATTTCTTCTATATTAAAATTGGAACAATATACAACCATTTACTTCATTAAACGATTTAAATATTTCTAACAACAAAATGTCATTAGCTTTAGACGAATGACTAACTAAATATCAAATTGACTTAAGTTATATTTAAAAAAGACACTACAAGACAAAGAATTGAACGCTCCGCTCGCTTCCTCCTCTTCCTCTGCAAGTCTTTATTCTAATCATGTAAGTCTTTATATTAGATTTTAGCTAAATTATTTTATTATTATTATTATTATCATTATCATTATTATATTATTATCATCATTATTTTAATTATTATATCATCATCATCATCTTCATCATTATGATTGTTATTAATTATTATTATTATTACTAATATTATTATTATTATTATTATTGTTACTATCACTATTATTATATTATATATTATCATTATCATCGTTAAATTATTTATTTGTTTCTAATTATTACTAGTATCATTATAATAATAATAATAATTATTATTATCATCATCATCATTATTATATTAGCATCATCATTATAATTCTTATATTATTTATTTTTATTATTGTTATGATTATTATTTATTCTTATTGTTATTTATTATTATTATATATTATTATTGTAATATCAACTTGGTATTATTATTATTAGTATTATTATTATTATATTAATTAATTATTGTAATTGTCATTATTATTATTTTTATTGTTATTATCACAATATTAATAAATTGTTATTAGTTTGTATTAGTATTGTAAATATTTATTATTATATTATCATTACTATTATTATAATTATTTATTCATTATTATATTGTAATTATCATTATTATAATTATTATATTATCATTATTTTATTATTATTATTATTATTATTATTATTATTATCATCATCGTCATAATTATCACTATTATATTATATTATACCAATACTTTATTATTTTTGTAAAATAAAGGTACTTAAAAAATCAAAACAATACATTATTTTATTATTTCCACTATCACTACTTCAATTGTGTAATCCAAATAATATTTTCATTAATCTAGATAGCACAAAATTAGCACTATTTTTATACTATTTAAGATAGCAAAAAATAACCAATATTTCAACCGCTAATCTAGATAGCACTAATTTTGCACTAACCACGACATGATCCAAACACATCATTTTAAAGAATTGCAGATTTTAATATAAAAACTTATTTATTCTAATATAAGAATTTGCATGTTCGAGTATAGAAATGTGTTTATTATAATATTGAAACTTTATTGTTTAAATATAAAAATTTATTGTTATAACAGAGAAACTTGTTTGTATAATTTAAAAGAACTATCCTGCGAATCTTAACTCCTAAGGTTGAGCATTAAAATTTTCCACTAAATTCAATTATTTTTTATAGTTCAATTTTCTTTGAATACAGATGTCTTATTTCTCAATAAATGCACTCAGTCAAATCCACTAGAAACCGAAAATCCGCGAAGTGGATAACAACAAAAGTGGGAGGTGAGAGGTGAGAAAGGTGCGGTGACCGGAAGGCGTGACTCGCTCTGAGCGCTCCATTTCTATTCGCCGAATCGCATTACATCATGTGCACTCAGTTTCAAAGTTAAACAGAGACGGCCGTGTTTCAAGTCTAAATTACGAATCGCACATCTTATCATACAGATTCTATATCGAAGGTGTGTAATACTGTAATGTAGGGATCTAATCAACGGACACCTCCAGCCAAGAACACAAATGGTGGATCGTAAAGCACGCAGACCAGCAAACCTTACCTAACACTTCGATAATTTCTATCCAGTAACCAGCAATGATCTGTAGAGTGGGACCCATAAGTACCAAACACCAACTCCAATCTTTTCGACTCGCTACACATACATAATCATACGTACTGTATCTGTATGAATTCATAACACAGAGGCACCGTAGGCGTAGACGAGCCTTTCCTCTATAAAAAGCAGTGCCACCTCGTCTCCTTCGCAACATAGTCTAAGACTCTAGAGCCTTCCAAAACCTCTCTCACTGACAATGGAAGGACACAACCACTTTGGCCATGGGCATTTCGGCCTCCACCACCAGCAGCCACCTCCACCCCCGTCTGGCCACACTCCACCGACCGTGAAGATCTTTTGCAAAGCCAATGAGAACTACTGTCTCACTGCCCGTGATGGCGAGGTCCTGCTCGCTCCAGCCAACCCCCGTGATCCCTTCCAGGTTAGCGAATTCAAGATCCCTCGTCTCAGTTTAGATTTCCTTTGTTGATTTCTCGGTTGTTAATTGATTTGCTGTCGAAATTTTCAATTTGGTCGTGCGATCAGCACTGGATCAAGGACATGAGGCACAGCACCAGGATCAAGGATGAGGAAGGCCTTCCTGCATTTGCTCTTGTCAATAAGGCCACTGGTCAAGCTATCAAGCACTCTCTTGGTCAATCGCATCCTGTAAGCAATCATATCTGAGGTTTCTACTAATATTACAAGCAAATCAATTCTCTTAGCACAGCGAAGAAACTGTGTATTGTTTGTTGTTTTGATCAGGTGAAACTGGTACCATATAACCCGGATTACCTCGACGAATCGGTGCTGTGGAGCGAGTCCAATGATGTCGGGCACGGCTTCAGGTGTATCCGCATGGTGAACAACATCTCTCTCAACTTCGACGCCTTGCATGGTGACAAGGATCACGGCGGGGTCCATGACGGCACCACTGTTGTTCTTTGGAACTGGTGCAAGGGCGACAACCAGAGCTGGAAGATCGTGCCGTATGGGGACGAGGCCGACCTGATCCCAGTTCACGCTCCACTGGGTGCACACTTGGCTCACGGCGGGCCGTCTCAGCCGACGGTCAAGATCTTCTGCCGTGCCAACGAGGGATACAATCTGACCGTTCGGAATGGCACCCCTGTTCTTGCTCCGGCGAACCCCAAGGATGCATACCAGGTGATCAATTTAAATTTAAGAATGACAGAGAGTTTATGTTCGTTTATTTATTTGGTCCCTGGAGTTTTTGTAATTTGTATTGCTATATACTATATATATAGCACTGGATGAAGGATATGCGATACAGCAACAAGATCAAGGATGAGGAGGGGTACCCCGCATTTGCCTTGGTTAACCAAGTAACCGGACAAGCAATCAAACATTCCCTTGGCCAAAGCCACCCGGTAAGTAAGCTTACAACTCCGAATTTGTAAAGCAGAAGCAATAATACTAATACCCAAGGCAAGTACTTACACTTGTTATTTATTTGGCATCAATTCAATTAGGTGAGGCTTGTGCCGTATAACCCGGGTTACCTGGACGAATCGGTCTTGTGGACCGAGAGCAGGGATGTGGGGCATGGCTTCCGGTGCATCCGCATGGTGAACAACATCTATCTCAACTTCGATGCTCTCAATGGGGACAAGGACCATGGAGGGGTGCACGATGGAACCGGTCTTGTGCTCTGGAAGTGGTGCGAGGGGGATAACCAGCGCTGGAAAATCGTCCCCTGGTGTAAGCATTTAATTCACGTTTATCTATCTTGTTCTATTATTCATTTTTAATTTCAAATGTTGGAACTGTGTTATTTTCGCAGGAAATTGTGCGTTAGCTTGTGTTGTGCGTAGTGTGACCTGTGAGCTCCTCTGTTTTCTATGTTTAGGATAATGATGCTCTTTCAGAAATAAACGGGTCCCACCTGCAGCGTCGTCATGTCTCCTTCTGATATTAATTGCTTTAAAAGAGAGAAACTCCGTGGCGTGCTTTTTTCAGAGAGCACACTGAGAGCGTGCATGAATCTGTGTCGGGCAGTCGGTCCACTGCCTTGGTGCCTTGTGTTAATTTGTCTGTTGTATCAGACTATCTAGTATTGTCCGTTTCTCTCTGTTTGCTTTGCAGTAGTATTTTGGATTTTCAGTATCTCGTGTGTTTCTCGTGATGTGATGCACTATTTTTGTATAATTATTTACTTGGTTGGTGTCATTGTGTGGTTTGGTGAACTGCTTAATCGTTCGTCCCACTCAAATGCTCTCAGCATAGTCTACCGACCAAATGAAGTATTACAAGAGGTCGGTATTACAAATACAGACCTTTTCATCTTTATTAAAAAGACTATTGTATCAAACAGAGTCATCCGTTACCTAATGCTATGTTGGCGTTATTGGTAGACTCAGAAAATCAGTTTTGGCTAAGTACCACAAAACAAAGCCATCCGTGTTATAACACCAAGTTGGTGTTATAATTGGCAAAGTACGAGAATAACATAACAGAGCAACTCGTTATATAACATCAAGTTGACTTTATAACAGTAGGTCAGAAGTTTCTGAAATTCAAATTGTTTGTCCTTATTTGTTGTGGCGTTATAACGGTAACATTTGTATACAACTTAGCATTATAACGTCAGTAGATATTTTTAGAAAATTCAAATACAACAGCAGGAAATTTTTTTGCGACTTAAGATGGTGTATACCGGTAACATTTTCACTGAGTTAGCGTTATGACACTATCTTTCGTCAGACGTTTAGTCAGATCTGGACATTATAAAAAGGAGACGGTTGTAACCTTTCTCTCCCTAGGAAAACCACTATTCAAAAGCCTTTACAACAACCTCCGTTAAACCCCTTGAGCTCTAAACTTCTTGCTAATTTTTTTTCTCAAATCTCAAGTTTAATTACTCTAATTAGATCAAAATCTTTGTGAGAAATTGATTTTACCATTCTCTACTCTTGTTAGCCATTTGTGATTTGGGTCTGGTCTCTAACCTTTGAGTTGTCAAGAGCTCATCTTGTGATTTGGGTTCAATCTTCTACCGGTGTGTGCAAAGAAGTTGAATTCCACCTTGTAATCAAATACTTTGTGTTATTGGAGCGGACATGTCTTGTTATCGCAAAGGTGGGAGATCGGGGACCCAAAGGCGTAGATTAGATCGAAGGCTTGATTTGAACTCTGTTAACATATCACGCGCCTCAATTTGTCAATCTTTCTAATATCTTCTATATTCACTTTAATTGATAAATATTTATTTGAGAAGAATTAAATTGTTTTAATTATTTATGCTTATGTAATTAGTATTTAGTTAAGCCAAATCAGTATTTACACTTCTTCATTTAATTGTTAGCATTACCAATTTGAGAAGTGTGTTGATCGAATTAATTAAATTGTTTGAATTGTTTGAATTGAGAAATTTGCATTTTAGTCCATCTCTTGCTTTGGGATTGCTTTTAGTGTTGAATTAGCCTCCCAAGATTTATCAAAATGGTATCAGAGCAAGTTGAACTTGCTAATTAAATAATACTTAATTACTAGTAAAGATCCAAAATATCATCTTCTGATTTTGTTGGTTTTTCTGAATTTTGATTCTCAAATCATATTGAGAAGCTTTCAATATTTGAGACAAATTGCTACATTTTTTTTATTGGAGGGCATCAATGAAACTTTATTTAAATATAAATAAGATCTGGGATGTGATAGAAAAAATCTATATACCAACTTATGAAGAAGGAGCTATCGACTTAACCGAAAATTCCAAAAAAAAGGATAAGAGTGATAATTACCTTGCTATTAATGCATTGCTCTATTTGGTTGATGAATTTATATTTGAGACAAATGATGAAATTAATAGTGCCTTTGAAATTTAGAATACCATCTTAAAATACTTTGATTGTGATTCAATTTCAAAAGAAACCAAGCTAACAAGTGTAGAACTTGTTGGACAATTCAATTTTGATGCAATTCAATTAGGGTACAATATTAAAACCTTTTCTCTAATCTAAACAATTACAATTCAATTAAAATTTTCCGTTAGACATTAATGACATAAAATAGCGGAAGCGGTTTGGTAAACTTATTTTCCGCGATCCCATTACGATCGAGAAAGCGCCTTCATATCGTCTTTTCCGACGAGTCATTCCAAGCGATTCAGGGTTGCTATCTTTTCTCCGACGAGCTCGAACGCCTCGACGGAATATGATCACTTAATGTAATAGTAGATCAGTAGCTATGCACAACACATGTGCCTTAACAACAATATTTTTCTGCTGAAAAACATTAACCCTAAATGCTTGGAGATTCGAAACCTTTTATAGGGATGAAAGTGTATCTTGGAAATATGCCAAATTAATTACCAAATATTTTGTGAATATTTGAAATTATATTCTCTCCAATTCTCTTCCAAATTCTAATATTTACTATTGCAAAAATTTCCACGAATTTGATACAAAAGCTAAAATATCCAATTAGAAAGATAACGATAAATCTAAGCAGTCAAAACATGCCTTACAGCAGGTCTCTTGCGGTTGCAGTGAATCTCATTGCGATCGTAATATACTTGGCAATTCCAGACTTGGCAAGTTTCTACCAAGTTTTTTGCGACCGTAATGGGATCCTTTGCGGCCGCAATCAATCATGCCAAAACAGCAGATTTTATTGCCAAACTTCCCCTGCTGTATTGCGGTTGCAATCAATCTTATTGCGGCCGCAATAGATCTTCGTTTGTGCTGTTTTGCTTGGGATTTGATTCAAATTAAGTTGGGTTTAGCTCAAACAATATTTCTGACTTTACACTAACACCCATATATAGTTTAATTGATCATAATCAGTTCATTAATAATTATAATCAATTTACTTTAGTTCTATATGCATTCGTGCCCAAAATCTTAGTGAAATACGTATAATGCCTTGAATGTTGAATTAATCGTCTTTACGGTATTTCTACATATTACTCCTCGTAATATTAATGACAGCACATGACATGTAGTAATCATATAACACGCAGTTCAAATTTAATTTATTGAAATTGACGTCTCAATTACAACAATCTACCATATAAATAAATGTGGTCTATTTGATCAAATAAAAGGTGTGCCATTTTGGTCTGGAATTCAACTCTCATGTCTCCGCCACTGTTGCCTCCTGCGCCTCTTTCTCTCAAAATATGAGCAGGTTATATTTCATTCTTTTCCTCTAACATTCCCTTCATTCCCTCTCATTTTTTGAATCTGGAGCACAGCCTAAAGGCCCTTTCTTCTTGTATAGATCTGATGATATATATTTGCAAAAGATACGCATAAAATCCATTGATCCAAATTGGTAGTTTCAAGTACAACCCACGACTAAGCCTATGGGCTTTAACCTCCCAAAAAAAAAAAAAAAAGTACAACAAACAACTATACAAGTTTATACTGCCCTCAGCCCACAACAGGTTTTTCTAATTCTTTTCTTAGCAAATCTAGAAATATAATGTATTGAATGCAATAGGATTTACTCTGCAGGCTCTTTATCAATCAATAGCTCAGATGTAATATTTGAACTATCAAATAGTTATAAAAATGGATAGCGTGCAGGGGAATATATATTGAGGAGGGATCACTTAACAATAAATTATTTTAACAATTTGGATAATGATATTGCAAATTATTTAATAAAATATCATAAAAAAGAGAGTTCATAAACACATTCTTGAAATTATAGATTAGTTATATTTTAAATTTGATGTAATTTGAGTTATTCTATCATGAATCATTAATTATTAAGCATTAAAAATGAGGAGGAATATGAATTGTTTGATAACTGATATCATTAGCCATTAGGTCGCTTTATACTTGTCATAAAATGATGATCCACCTAACAGGGTCTGGGCTGTATCAGAACAAGGCCCAACAGGCCGTCAATAAGCTTTCTGTTGTTGAGACGTCTGAATGCTTTTTGGCAGTAAATTTTTCAAAATAAGAAATCAACAAATGGGAGACATCAGACATCCCTATAGTATTAGAGTTACAAGGTGCTCCTAAATAAAATCATCTAGCATATTATAACAACCAAAAAGAGACAGGATAGAAGACTGACAAACAAGGAAGATGTAAGAACAAAGGAACTTCTTTTAATAAATCCTTGGTAAGATAGGTAGGAAAACAAACTGTTCTTTTGTTTAATTTGTAGCACCAAATAATTCTGTGAAACAAAGAATGTAAGTTGGCATCAGCTTGGCTGCTTGGGGGGGACATAGTAGGCATAAACTGCAAAGAAAGATTGCACACATGTAAGAACTAGAAGCACCAGAGCTGCAATCAGAGAAATAACTGCCCAAGGACTGCTAAAATAATCACGGATCAATTTTGCTCGCTGCCTGTTCCATCTTGATTCACAGTATCTGTTCACTTCAGCGAACAATTCGGCCAAAAAGTGATCATCCATTAAAAGTGCGCCTTCGCTGACCTGGTTGAAGAAACGAGTCAATTCCTTTTCACTGCTCAGACAGTTTTCAATGATCCCACACTGCTGCAGTATCATCACATCTCTTTGCGTATTGACTAGTAAATCCAGGAATGTCGCAAAGCTTGTCATGTGTGCATTACTCATTGTACCCAGCATGCATTGTTCAAATGCTACCAGGTTGACAAAAAGAGGTTTGGTGTCATCGGTGATTGTTAATCTAGGTATTTCCAGGACACCATGATCAAATGATATGTCGAGCATGTGGCGCGGGTTACTTTTTGGTCTAAACTTGACACCTGCATCTTGGAGCTCGGTGACACAAGGAATAGCCATCACTGATCTATTACCAGTAACATTCGGAAATGCCAGTGACAAACTTCTAGAACTTGAAATGGGATATCTTTTTGTCAGCAAGCACAAAAGAATCCCAAGAAGCAAATCTTTAATTCTGCTGGGGCTCAGCATTCTTTTCAGCATTCTGGATAGATCAAATGATTTGGAACTCAGTACAACTGGTCTTTCGGGTTTGGGCACTGAATAGTGATAGCATAAATGGACCAAATGATGAATTGCAGCTGCTGGGTTTGGATTAAGAGAGCTATTTGTTGGTCCTTTGGCGATAATACCAACAAGATGATTATACAAATTGGTTCTATCTTCTTGTTCTAAACAAATCTCACATAATTTTTGGACTATAAAAAAGGGAATTTGGTTCTCTAAGAGCAGCAAATCCGAAAGTATGAACGCACAATTCCATCCAACCTCCAGATTTAAATCCGACCTCTTTTCACACCATTTTGAGAAGTACTCGAACACAAAGCACCCGTCAAGCAGCATCATCTCTACAAAGCCATCACTGTCAAGCTCAACCGTCTCACTGTAACACCTCCGTGTTCTCTGCTCTAGCTGCTTCATCTCTGAAATACAGAGATCCAAAGTTAGGTGGTCCCGACGGGACAGGAAGTCCCGCAGGAACCGCCATTTCTTCTCATCCATAGCTCGCAGACTTGTGTTACCGCGATGAAATGGACCGATGGAGACAACAAAGGGCTCAAAGAGGTTCTTCTTGCTTTCTCGAATGTTACAAGGTGTGCGAAATATAGTGAAGTTCTCTGCCTCGTTTGGTTTGCCCCATAACTTGTTGAGTTTCTGTTGCATTGATTGTGACAAGGGAGAGGCTTCAACATCTACAACTATATCAATATCAGCTTCTTCCATAAAGGTCTCTTCTAGCCTTCTAGGGTTCTTTAGATTTTATTGGCTTTAATTGTGAATGGAAGAGCTTTGCTTCAACCATGCATGCACAACCAATGCTAATCCTTCGCCATTTGTACACACTTCATCATTAGTGCGGCTCCATCACTTCACCATTTCCGGAAGAAATATTTTCTTTTTATCTGAGTTCTGAATTTTTGGCACATAATTAATTAAACAGGCTAAACATGACATATCACTCCTCATTAATTTACTTGTATTGATATGAAGTTCGAATATTCCGGATTTTAATAGTGTTATTTCATTTGTTACTAAGAATTAAGAATCCTCTACCAACTGAATCGATCATGCACAAAACCATCAGAATTTTTGCACTTTGAGCAAATATAATTTAATGCAGTTATCACTAACAAGCGGCTCCTCTCAAAGATAATTTAATGCTAGTGCAAAGTTGCATATGGACTACTGTTTAATATAATTCGGAAGGTCAAAACCAGCGCTGAATAGATTAACAAATGTTTATATAACAAGGACACAAATTTATTAATGATTCAAGTTCAATATATATATTTTTTTAATATTGTTCAAGTGAAGTATAATTTGAGTAACGGTCCTGTATACTGCATTTTACGAGGAGTTTATCAATTGGTCGACTTCTCAAACAAATTAAATAAATAAGAAATATTTACTGCTTTTTATAAAAGATTAATTTATAATTAATTTTGTTGAAAGGATACTAACATATAATAGCAACAAAATTATTATTAAAATTTAACATAAATTAAAATATCTCTCTAATATAATATTATTATTCTATGAAATAAATATGAACCATCCCGATATATTAAGGTAGAAAATATTTTTCCTTGCCTCTAATTTTTCAGTGTTGTCCTGCACATTCCATAACTAATTTTCCAAATTTTAAGATTTGTTTTTATTTCCTACGGTCATTTCTTTTCCGTTCAATTACCATTAATACTTTGAAATAATCAATGTTAGAAAATTTTAGGGAGTTGATTACTTTGAATCACCCGAATAATTTATCATTTTGGTTATATACATTAATTCTGTCCTTATATTTCACACATCTTAAAATGATGCAAAATCCAATATTACTGACAAGTTATTTTAACAGATAATTTGTCAGATCAATTACGAAATAATCACTGGGTAAAATTTTATTTCTCTAGCATGACATAATAATACATAAAATGCAATTTTGTTGACAATTATAAAAGATACGATGGAATTCTAATAGGTCATTAATCTTAAATTTGAACTTCTATAACAAGTGTATTATTTATATTATCTTCGAGTAAAAAACCATCTCGCTCATTAACGAGTTGGTTAATCAATGAACAAGAAAAAGTATATCCAAGATCATATAATTCGTGTAACATTGATAAATAGCTCAATGTGTCTGAATAAAGCAAAAATTGTCTACCACATAAGAGTAGGGGTGCCAATGGCTACGATACGAGTCGGACAGAGTTATTTTCGTATCCGCATCCGTTTGAAGTTACTCTTACCAATGACCTACACAGCTACACTTACCCGTTAAAAATTGATCACTTATCTCTACTCTATCCATATCCGTTAAAATTATAGGGTAACGAATAAATAACGGATGATAGGGTAATAATAAAATAATATTTTTAATTTTATATAAATAATATTTTACACGATTACACTTAAAATCAATTAAGAGACAAACATTAATGTTCTCTTGAAAATTAAAAGTTTTATTGAAAAGATGAAAATTAATTAGATGATCTACTAGAAAATTTAAATTACTATATAGAGTAAGGGTACCAGTCCTTATGCCCTTTGTATCTTCAATTCATCATGATAGATTACTTCCAATTTCAATAAAATTTATTTGATATATAAGAAAAAGACCTTTGAGGCTAAAAAATAGAATTCATATATAATGGAGATCAAGCTTAAACAATCTAGAATTTATGGGCCATTCAAAAAAAAAGGTCTTTAAACTTATTATTAATAAAATTTTACAATTGTTTGATGAAAAGCTGAATATACATTAAAACGACTAAATTTGATATTTATGCAATTAATTAATTAACATATGAGATAGTTCGTACCCTACGAGACCGGGTCACAGAAATTTCATGGGCTGATGGGCCAAGAACAAAGCATGCATGGATACTCTGTGCCAGTATCTAACGGCTTTATAAATTATTATACATCATCAATTCCCTCTTGGTTTGTGGTGGTTAGTCTCCACATTGCATGAATAACTTGTGCATAGCATGGTGATGGTGATGCCACACGTGTGATAAAACTGCTTCAAATTATGACATTTTTCTTGGGACCCGACTAACAACCTTAGTCTCCGTCCCACCTTCTATCTCTCTAACCAACTTCAAATTGTAACTAATAATCCTCATAGCATAATGAGACACACACTAAATAAATAATGTCTTCATATTAATTGAAACAAATGTTTATACTAGTTGTTTCAAATATGTTATGCACTTGAAACTATAACTAATAATATTCATCACAGAATGAGATGTATACTAAATAAACAAGGTGTTCATGTTAGTTGAAAATATGTGTTCATACTAGTTATTTCAAGTATGTTTTGCATTTGAAACTGTAAATAATAATGTTCACCGCTGAAGAGACCAAGCAAGCCGTACTTCACATCTGTATCTCAAATTTCAAAGTTCAAACGACCAATTTGATGCACGAAAACGATAAAGAAATTGGACAAATAATGAAAAGAGATTTGATTTTGAGATCACACAGATTCTCAATGCGTTGATAGAAAAAAAAACCGATACATAAAAACTGTTCATCTCCCAAAAGACATGACCACTTTTAAATAGAAAAAGACAAATCCCTAAAAAATAGAAAATACATAAACAAATGCAAAAAAGACCCTAAAAACTCTAAAATTGTAAAGAAAGGTCCAAAAAGTCCATGAAGGAAGACTCGGATCGCGAATCCAACCCCAAAAAATGGGCGAAACAAATCATAGATTCCTTTCGTTTCAGTTTTTGGGCTGTGGAGTTCTTGTCAAAATTTCAGCCCGATCCGACGGACGGATCAAAAGTTACACCCATTTTTGGGAAGCGTGCGCAGGACCCCATTGCATCATTCTCCCCCCTAAGAAAAGATTCGTCCTCGAATCTATCACTTCATCATCTACTCCTCCACATCAGATGTTTCATTATAACTGTCAGTAATATATGGGAACAAATCGGCCACATTAAAGGTCCCCGAGACATTATACTCACCCGGCAAATGAACCTTGTAAGCATTATCATTGATCCTTTCGAGCACTCGAAATGGTCCATCGGCTCATGGTTGTAGTTTACCATATCTGCCAGTGGGAAAACGTGCCTTCCTCAGATGAATCCATACTAGATCTCCTTTTTTAAACACCACCTTCTTTCGGTGTCTGTTTACTCGTTCTTTGTACTTCTTGTTTGAATTCTCGATCTGAGTTCGAACCTGTGAGTGCACTTGCTTGATGTGTTCTGCATGTTCATCTGCATCACCACTGAATTGTTTCTCAAAGGGACTTTTTCCTGTAGTTCGTCTTTGCGATCAGTTGTATGCAAATTCGGCTTGTGGTAAAGTGAGATTCCATTGGCGCGAACTGGCACCTACCGGGCTCCTCAATAGGTATCCCAGACTTCGATTGACCACCTCCGTTTGGCCATCAGTTTGGGGGTGATGAGAAGAGCTAAACTGCAGTTGAGTGCCCAGCTTCCGCCAGAGAGTGTGCCAGAAATGACTTACAAGCTTCACATCTAGATCCGAGGTGATGGTTTTGGGCACACCATGCAATCTGACAATTTCCTGCAAAAACAAACGTGCTACCTACGAAGCATCAAAAGTTTTGTTGCAGGGAATAAAGTGCGCCATCTTTGAGAACCGATCCACCACCACCATAATCGAATCCTTGTTTCTCTGGGTTCTGGGTAACCCGAGAACAAAGTCGAGGCTGACATCTTCCCATGGGGCCACTTGAACGGATAGAGGGTGATATAAGCCCGCATTGGTCCCCCGTGTTTTTGCCACTCGACATGTTTTGCACCTCCCCACGAATCGAGCTACATCTCGCTCCATCCTAGGCCAATAAAAATGGTCTTGCAACCACGCCAATGTTTTATCAATCCCAAAATGTCCCGCAATTCCTCCAGCATGTCCCTCCGTGATAACTGCTTCCCTCAAAGAACACTTAGGAATGCACAGCCGGTTACCTTTGAAAAGAAAACCTTCTTGTCGGACAAACTGCTGAAAGGGACGTGATTCGCACTTCTGCCAGATATCTGCAAAATCAGGATCATCGCCGTACAACTCCTTGAATGTATCAAACCCGATCACTTGAACCCGCATGGTTGATATCAAAGAATACCGCCGACTTAGCGCATCTGCTACTGTGTTCAACACTCCAGCCTTGTGTTTAATGGAGAAACTGAAAGCTTGCAAAAACTCGACCCATTTGGCATGCCTCGGTTTCAGCTTGTGTTGTCCGTTGATGTATTTCAAGGCCTCATGATCAGAATATAGAACGAACTCCTTAGAGATGAGGTAATGACGCCAATACTCGAGGCTCCGTACTATGGTATAAAATTCTTTGTCATAAGTTGAGTACTTGAGCTTAACCCCATTCAATTTCTCGCTGAAAAATACTGCCGGTCTACCCCTCTGGCTCAATACGCCACCAATACCCAACTAGATGCATCACAGTGAACCTCAAAAACTTCTTCGAAATCTGGTAAAACCAAAACGGGTGCTTCAGTTACCCTTTTCTTTAGTAATTGAAACGCAGCCTCAGCCTCCTTGGACCAAGTGTACTTGCCTCCTTTTATACAGTCGGTGATAGGAGCAATGGTAGTGCTGAAATTACGGATGAACCTCGGATAGAATGAGGCGAGACCATGAAAACTCCGAATTTCATGGATGTTTGTCGGTGTTGACCATCCTATAATTGCTTCCACCTTGTTCGGATCCATCCGAATACCTTCCTTAGACACTATGTATCCGAGGAATGTCACCTGGCTAGTGAAAAAGTGGCACTTCTTGGCGTTGGTATACAACTTCTGCACTTGCAAAACCTCAAAGACTTGTCGCAGGTGTCGCAAATGCTGGTCCTCAGAGGAACTGTACATCAAAATGTCATCAAAATAAACAACCACAAATTGACCAATGAAAGAACGGAAAACCTGATTCATCAAGCGCATGAATGTGCTCGGCGCATTAGACAACCCGAACGGCATCACCTTCCACTCGTAGAGACCATTCCGAGTTTTGAAGGCGGTCTTCCATTCATCTCCGGGTCGGATCCGGATCTGGTGATATCCACTCCGCAAGTCAATCTTGGAGAAGACTGTTGCTCCATGCAATTGGTCAATTAGATCATCAAATCGAGGTATTGGAAAGCGGTACTTGATGGTGATTTTGTTAACGGCTCTACTGTCAATGCACATCCTCCACGTATCGTCTTTTTTTGGAACCAATAAAGCTGGCACCGCACACGAACTCATGCTCTCCCGCACATAACCCTTTTCCAATAACTCGCGCACTTGCCTTTGTAACTCCTCATGCTCTTTTGGACTCATGTGATAAGCGGCTTTATGAGGAATAGCGACCCCTGGCACAAGGTCAATGCAATGTTGGATATCTCTCATAGGTGGTAACCCGGATGGTAATTCTGTTGGTGCCACATCAGCAAATTCTTCCACTAATGATACAACCTGTGGAGGTAGTTCTGGACCATCACCATTAGCCTCCGTTACCACCAAGGCAAACACCTCAACCTTCTTTTCCACTTCCTTCTGGAACTCGGACCGTGATAGTAACTGATTCCTGGCCTCTTTTCGCAAATCTGAAGGACCGAGGGTAATGGATACACCATCTTTCTGAAAGGTGTAGGTGTTCTTGAACCCATCATGCTTCGTTCTTCTGTCAAACTGCCACGGCCTCCCCAATAAAATATGACAAGCGTCCATGGAGACTACATCACACCAGACCTCATCAGTATACCTCTTCCCGATTGAGGATTTCACAAGACACCACTTTGACACTTTCACCTCACTGCGCTTCTTGAACCAAGACAGTTTGTAGGGTTGCGGATGATCTTCGGTGCTTAACCCCAACTTCTCCACCATCGTGTTGGATACTACATTTTCACAACTGCCTCCATCTATAATCACATTACAAACCTTACCCCCACTGGTACATTTGGTATGGAAAATATTATGCCTTAACCATAACTCATCTTCACTAGCAGCAACACTCAATGCTCTTCTAACTACCAACAATTCACCCGATCAATTATTTGGAGGAGGAAATCTACATGATGCAGCCTGAGGGATTAGAAACTCAGGGACATAAGGTTCTTGTATGCAAGTTAAATAAAAGCCTATACTGTTTGAAGCAATGTTCGAGAAGTGGTACAAAAAGTTCGACAAATTCATGAGTAATCGTGGATTCAAACGAGGAGACACGAACCACTGTTGCTACTTTAAAGATTTTGGTGGCTCTTATGTTATTTTGGTTTTGTATGTCGATGACATGCTCATTGCAGGTGCATGCATGAAGGAAATCAACACAATAAAGCGAGAATTAGCACAATAGTTCAAGATGAAGGACTTGAGTTCAGCAAGTCAAATTCTAGACATGCGCATTTCTCGAGATCGAATGACATGTACTCTAACTCTGTCGCAAGAGAATTACATCAAAAAGTTGTTGGATCGATTTCGAGTGCAAGATGCAAAACTAAGAATCACACTGCTGGGGGTATAACTCAAGTTGTCGAAGGCTTAGGCACCAAAGTTGAAGGAGCAGCGAGACTACATGATGACTGTGCCTTATTCCTGGCTAGTTGGCAGTCTCATGTATATCATGGTATGCACCAGACCCGACATAGCTCACACAGTAGGAGTATTGAGTCATTACATGGCAACCCCAGTATCGCGCATTGGGAGGTGGTGAAATGGCTGCTAAGATACTTGAAAGGCACCTAAAGTATGACACCGTGCTTCAAGAAAGGTAGTGTAGTTCTAGAAGGACTCATTGATGCGAACCTTGGTGGTGACTTGGATAGTCAGAAGAATACTTCCGGTTATGTTTTCATTCGGGGAGGTACGACGGTAAGTTGAATGTCGAGATTGTAAAAATGTGTGGCGCTTTCAACAACAGAAGTGGAGTATGTAGCAATTTCGGAGGAAAGACAAGAAATGGTTTGGTTACTAAATTTTATAGAAGAAATTAGAAAGGACCAAGGTTGCGAGCACTCTACACCGATAGTCAAAGTGCTATGTGTCTCGTGAAGAACTCAGTGTTTCATTCAAGAACGAAGCACATCCAACTGAAGTGTCATTATATACGTGAATTGATAGATGATGTTTTGCACTCGTCTTAATAAATAGTAAAAATATCAAAAAAATTGTAAAATTTGATCTGCAAGCGTATTTTATTATGGAGATCATGTTCAACGGTTTGGATCAATAAGTTGAACTTTGAAAATGAAAAAATAGTTATTATTATAGTTGGTGTCACCAAAGTTGTTGTCATCCGATCCATCCTATATATATATATATATATATATATGAAACAATGTAATTCGAATTAAATCAGTTTATACGGGGTTGTATTTTTGGAACACCACTAATTGTGCTATCTAGTTCACTTTCATAAAAGCCACAATCTTCACACGTGATATGAAAAACAGTGCAAATCCAATCACAAGTTAAAGTTGTTGAATGCGTATCTAACCAAATCTCTTCTTGAAGAAACCAAAAAAATAATTTTAAAAAGTGCCGGCCGGTGGTTAACTAACAATTTTTTTTAACAAAAGAGAATAGATAAGAATGTCTTATAAGAAGGTACTATTAGAAAACACCAAAGGGTCAATTAAATATTATTTTATCTAGAAAACAATTAATAGTCCTGATTAAAGTATCAAGTGGGATTGAATTTATGAATGTACCCGGCCAGGCCACAGGGAAAACGACACATAACTGATACTTACCTAGAAAACTTTGTATATGTATTATATATAAACCGCCAACAATATTCATTCTCTAGCAATCATATGTAATTGTGTCGAAATGTTTTGTAATTCTACCGATAAAGAATAAAAAAACACTCAATGCTTTCTTCTCGATTTTAGTGGACTTTAATATAACAATACTAGCAATTGCATTATTCTTATCGCCTCTTGAAATATTGTATTCAACCATACATAATTGGAGTACGGAAATATTTCTTCTTAATAATTACAATACAGCATGATAAAAATTGATTTGTCAATCAAACTACATGATTGGATAACAAATATTCAAATAGTATGATAATTTCTCATAAGAAGTGCGGAAAGAGTTACCAGTAAAAATGTGCCTATTATGTACGGAAGCCGATACAGTGATACACAATTTGATACGCAATTGATACGTTCGTTCATTTCGTTCTAAAATCCTCTCCATTTTTTACAAATTGTTCTCTCCAGTTAATTTGTAATGCATATTAATTTATTTATAATTCATATTAATTTATATATAATTTGTATTGCATGTTAATTATTTTGAGTTACGATTTGTAATGCATGTTAATATATGATATATTTTCATTTCGTATATATGCGAATTTGTAATGTATATTAATTTATTTGTAATGCATATTAATTTATTTATAATTTGTAATGCATGTTAATTGTTTTGAGTTACGATTTGTAATGCATGTTAATATATGATATATTTTCATTTCGTATATATGCGAATTTGTAATGCATATTAATTTATTTATATGCATATTAATTTTTTGGTGCATATTTATATTTTCCCAGTTGTTATGCATATTAATTTTTTTCCAGTTGTTATGCATGTTATTACAACAAGCATGCATATTAAATTGACTAACATGCATAAAAGAACAAAATTAAATTTAAGTTGCACAAAAACTAGAATAACATCCATAACACTAGAAATAACTTGCATAATAACAAATATAACATGCATAACAACAGAAATAACCTGCATAACAACAACTAATAAGTATGCATGTATTTTTCAATTAAAATGAATACAACAGAAAATTAAGTTTAAGCTACATTACATTACAAAAACTACTATAACAATTATAATAACATGCATAACAACCAAATAAGTATGCATAGTAAATTAACTAACAAACATAACAACAGAAAAATGTAGTTTAACATGCATAAGAACTAGAATAAGTAAGTATGCATAATAAATCAAATAACAAGCATAACAACTATAATAACATGCACGCCACTAGAATAACATACATAACAACTTATAACAAAAAATAAGTATGCATAGTAAAATCAATCAACATGCATGACAACTAGAATAATATATCTGACAATCATATTTTGTAGGGGTGGCAGAACCCGACCCGACCCGACAAACTCGCCAAACCCGACCCGAACCCGACCCAACCCGACCTGACCCGATATTTTGATAAAGTCAAACTACTCGAACCCGACTCGACCCGACCAGGGATGATCCGTAATCCGAGACGAAGCGACACATGAGCGACCTGAGCCCGACCCGACCCGACCCGAGACAACCCGTAACCCGAGATGGCGCGACACATGAGGACCTAAGCCCGACCCGACCCGAGACGACCCGTAACACAAGATGGAGCGACACATGATGACCCGAACCCGACCCGACTGATACAACTTGTAAATTGATCTAATCCTATCTTGCCAACATCATAATCTAATTTTACTAACAAATTAACATCAGATAAAGTCAAGATTTACTTGTACAATTCAATAATGCGACTCGATCTTTTCCGATTGAACTTAAAACTCAAAATAATACTTGAAAGTTGTCGGTGCAACCCGACCCGAAATCGACCCGGTCTCGCTCGACCAGATCCAAGATCCGAAAGTTGTCGATGCAGCCCGACCTAAAACCCGACCCGATCTCGCCCGAACCGACCCGTCACCCTAAAAAGATCGACGCAACCCGACCCGAAACCCGACCTGACCTCGGCCGACCCGACCCATGACCCGAAAGTTGTCGACGTAATTCGACCCGAAACCCGACCTGAAACTCGACCCGAAACTCGACCCGAAACTCGACCCGACCTCATCCGACCCGATCCCAACCCGACTATTATAAACGGTCAAACTAACCCGACCCGACCCGAACCCGCCCGACCGACCCGACTTGCCACCTCTAATATTTTGTATGCTGATGTTTTCAATTAACATGCATAACCAAATTAAGTATGCATAGTAGAACCAATCAACATGCATGACAACTAGAATAACATGCCTGAAAACCATATTGTGTATGCTGGCGTTTTCAATTAACATGCATAATCAAATTATGTATGCATAGTAAAATCAATCAACATGCATGATAACTAGAATAATATGCCTGACAACCATATTTTGTATGCTGGCGTTTTCAATTAACATGCATAACCAAATTAAGTATGCATAGTAAAATCAATCAACATGCATAATAACTAGAATAACATGCCTGACAACTATATTTTGTATGCTGGCGTTTTCAATTAACATGCATAACCAAATAAGTATGCATAGTAAATCAACTAACATGCATGACAACTAAAATAACATGCCTGGAAACCGTATTTTGTATGCTGACGTTTTCAATTAACATACATAACCAAATTAAGTATGCCTAGTAAAATCAATCAACATGCATGACAACTAGAATAACATGCCTGGCAACTATATTTTGTATGCTGACGTTTTCAATTAACATGCATAACCAAATAAGTATGCATAGTAAATCAACTAACATGCATGACAACTAAAATAACATGCCTAAAAATCATATTTTGTATGCTGGCGTTTTCAATTAACATGCATAACCAAATTAAGTATGCATAGTAAAATCAATCAACATGTATGACAACTAGAATAACATGCCTGACAATCATATTTTGTATGCTAGCATTTTCAATTAACATGCATAACCAAATAATTATGCATAGTAAATCAACTAACATGCATGACAAATAGAATAACATGCCTGAAAACCATATTTTGTATGCTGGCGTTTTCAATTAACATGCATAACAACAGAAATAACATGCATAACAAATATAACATGCTTTACAGAGAAGAAGATATCGGAACCAGGAATCAATCGAAGCTTTACAGAGAAGAAGAGATCAGAACCAGGAATCAATCGGAACAATGACGCGATGAAACAGTTTCAAATAGGAAAGAAAATAGAACTGTCCAGTTTTCAAGGTGAAAAAAAAATATTGAAGATGTCCATTGAATGAAAACTCCATTCGATATCAATTGCGTATCAAATTCGATATCTCCAGAACATTTTCCATTATGTACAGAGCATGTACTACAAGAAAATGGATTATTCTTTCTTACCTACCATTTCTTAGACGGTTCACAGATAGAACATAAAATTGCTTTTCTTACCGCACATGGGTATTCTTACCGGAGTTGCCTGTAAGAATACAATCTATAATTAACCATCGATTATTGGAATTCAACTTTTTAACAGAACAACAATCAATTTAAAATTTGAAAATACAAGAAAACTCTAAAAGATATCCTCTATTTTATCTATTCTAGAATCAATCAAATTATTATTTTAAGGAAATTTGTATATATAAAAGTTCAAACACAAAAGTACCTCTATTTTTAATTTCACTATATTTACATCATGTTTTTCTCTCTGTACATCCTAATAAAACAGTTGGCTTTCACTATAAATTCAACTTTTCTTCCTTCACAATCTCTACAGCGTTTCTTTTGAATTTTGAAACTAGCAAGAGGTATGTTTGAAACCATTTTTTATTTTCTTTCATTATATTTTCTATTGAGTAATATGAATTTTTTTTTGTTTTCAAGTTTTTTAAAGCATGCTGTAGTTATGTGGAGTACTATAATTAGAAGCTATGTGATCGTCTTGTGAAACTTAAGCACTACAATTTTACTTGTTGATACATATAATTATGTTGTTTCTTTGTAAGATCAAACATCAAGAAAAATTGACATGTGTTGAGATCGGGTAATAAAATATTCTGCAAACAAAGATATGTTTAGCTGATTCTTGTTTATCCTCTTATATGTTGTTTTTCCCCATTGAATATCGCAATTCCTACGCAATGTTTTTTTTTTATATATTTTCAAACATTGGTGCAATAGGCAAACTTCACCTCAAATAAGAGACTCAATATATAGATTTAAAACAAGCTCAAATAGATGCATTGCTTCTTGCAATGATATTGGCTATAAGCTCGTGAGTGTTTTGGAATGAGATGTTTTGTGTGTTGGAAGATGATTCAGTTAATTACTCAACAGTACATTAAGAACACAAACAGACCCAAAATAGACACGAATATACGCACTGTTTCTTGCGTTGATATTTGTTATAAGTCGGTGGGTATTTTGAAATAAGGTATTTTGTGTTGTTTAATGATAATTCATTTTTTGTTGTGGGAATATTCAAATAAATGTTATACAAGTGCCCAATTTTACTAAAGAGAAAAGAAAGGAACTATAAAGTCGTGTGTTCAACTTTTTTATAAAACATGACTAAAGAAATTATTTTGTACTCTCAAAAGTTATCTTATATACAAAAATATGAAACTACTTATAATGACAAATTGAATGTATTTTTCATTACCTTAAAGTATTGGACTCGTTTTGACAGAAAGAAGATTTGAATAATACGAAATTAAAATGGTAATATTGGAAAATATAAAGTTAAATTGTCGATAAAAGTTTCTCATTTATAAGATTTGAATTACAAAAATTTTTTCCTTAAAGATTCTTTAAAAGGATTAATGACAGTGTGTTTAAAGTTTTAAATAGATATTAAGAATTATTGTTTCTGAAATAGGAATACAGACGAAAGAACCTATAGGATGCAACTTAAGAAACTTTATTAAGTTTATAGATTGCACAAAGAAAATAATATATATGCAGTTAAGGGTCTCAATAAAATATTATCAAATTGTGATCTCATTTTTTAGAGTCAAATTCAATAAATCAGATTGTTAATATTATGTGAAAGTAAAATAGAAATAAGATATGTGTTAGTGAACAAAGAATAAAGATTAAGATAAACGTCCCTAGTCAATTTAAAAACAATAAAATCTAAGTTTATTTATATGCCTTATAGGATAAAACATGTTCATGTATACACATAAGGATATAGTGTTATATGCCGACATGAGCAAGAAATACTTAGAATAAAAGTAGTAAGAATATGATCTTTTAGAATGCATATAAGAGATCCTACATGATTTATAGCGAACCAAAGAATAATATTCATGTATCAGATGTTGGAAAAGTCTTATGAAGGTCCTACCAAATCTGATTTGAGAATTAACTGCATGATTCCATAAAGATGTCACCTTATTGTATATAATGAATTCAGTATAGAGATCATTCAAGTTATATTGTGGGAATAAATAAGTCATGCATAATAATACTAGAAACTTAATAAGACCAAAATATTTTATACAAGTTTCCTAGTAGCATGAAAGAAAAAATACGAAATAATGAGTTAAAGATAGAACATATAAAAGTAGAGATTTCATATCTACAATGTTTGTGAAAATGTGGGGGTCTTATTTCGGGGAGATATTTGTTCTAGATAATTTGCAATAAGTTGTGATATATGAAAGTTACGTTCTGAGATCTCATTGATATCTCTCTTTAAAGTTTTGATCTCACTAAAGTAAAGATAAAGGGCGACCCATTTGGAAATATGCACGTATAATCACACTCTCGTGTAAGTTTCGAACTATATGTCCGGAATCTAATTCATGTCATCCAACAACTGTATTTGGCACTGTGATTTTAGTCGGGTAAGCCATGCAGAAAGTGTAACGAAACCGCTTAAGTTCCTTGTTGGTACGAAAAGAAAGACATAAAAGTCAAAGTAATATGCAGATTCACATATATATGTAGTAAAAAAGATCGCACTTGTCCATTTGGGAGATTGTTGGAACTGATACGTCAAATCTAATAAATAAAATTTGAACTACGTGTTCTATGGTTAATATATCTCATACTGTCACCTATATTATGAGGAGTGATATCAGGTATGTCGTAAATATGATTAATTTATAAAAGACATAATACGTATTTTGCTAAGATTTTGAATACGAATACATATAGAATTAAATGTAAATTAATTATAATTGTTGTTGGACCGATTATGATTAATTCAATTAATGCTAGTGTTAAGATGTCTGAATTATAATTTGGACCTAATCAATTGATTTGAGTCAAGATATCAAATAAAACAGACTACTCAACGGGATGCACTTGATATATCAATATCTCTTGGCGGAATATTAAAACTTTTGGCCGGTTCACACTAAAAGATTAAAAGATTATGGCCGAATATTAAATAAATATTAAATCTTTTGGTATGTTACGTTTTAACTGAACGCCGGTTTTGATATCATATATATATATATATAATCTTTTGGCCGCTTTCAAATTGATGTATCAAAAGATTTACATATGCTTTGGCCTGATATCAGAAGTTTTTGTTATATACCAAAAGATTTATGTCACTTGAGGGTTTTTTTTCAGATTTGTTGTGCAAATAATATTAAATTTTGAACTATGTTTACGACTGGAAATATGATAATTTGAAAAATAATTGGAGATAATTTATATCAAATATTTCAAAGAATATTTGCAATTAATTACGATATCTTTTAAAGATACGTTTTCACTAGTATAAAAGACGCTGGATCTCCAAGCATTACCGGTGTGTTATGTTATGGCATGTGTTGTGCATAGGTCTCTCTATATCTCCATTACTGATATAATACTTCTCGGTTCATTCGTGACCTTAAGAAAAGTTTGCACTGGGAGTTGCTTGGAAGGATCTGCTGGCGCACCGAGGCGATGTTCGATCCTCTTCACCGACTTCTCGACTTGCTTGAGTGGCAAAAGACAGGAGACTTTAAGAGACGATTGTAAATTATGCTTCTGCTTCTATTTATTATAACATTATTACTTGTGCGGAGTTTTATTTTCAATTGTTTGTAATTTAGGATTTTTATATTATGGGCTCTATCTTATTTTTTTTTTATTGCAGCAACCCCAAGTTAGGGAGCCAAACTTTCATTAATAGAAAGCAAAAATTACAAAAAATGTTTCAACAAAGTTAAAGACATACAAGAGTTATATCTTTCCTTGTTGGACTTATTTACAAATTTATTAATAAAACTATAAAAGAAAAAACCACTATACCCAACCTAAACTAATTGATGTCTGAAACTTCCATATTTCAAACTCTTTCTTATTTTCCCTAGCCATAAATCCCAGCTTTATTTCTTCAAAGCTTGGCACATTCTATCTCTGTATTCCTCACATATAACAAACACCGTAAAGGAAAAAAAACACCGCTCTTTTATTCCCATACTGAAAACCAGTATAGTATTCCACAGACTTATTCACCAATAAAAAACTCTCTTTTTGTACCCCCCCCAAAAAAACTTCTTCTAATCATCAAGAAGGTCCTCATCAGTTGTGTTTGATTCCTGCTGCACTTCTTCGCTCTCTCTGTCTTCCATACCATGCATATCTGGAGCAAACTCTGATTGAGCTACAAGAGCCCCATTACAATTCATACTTTGATTTGGACCTGTTGTCCAAAATTTGTGTAACTGGATTATTATTTTATATAAAGTGTAAGAGTCTCTTATTTGTTTTTCCTGAAAATTTTTGTTATTCCTTTCTATCCAAATTATCCATATTGTTGCTACAAATAATGCACCATATAGTTGAAATTTTTTTCATTTAGACTACTTAGAGATTTCCATAAATCTTCTAATGTTGTTGTGTTTATATGGCAATCTACTAACATCCCATATTTAAAGTGCAATCATATTTGGTCTGTGTGTATACAATTTAAAAATAAATGCTCAACTGACTCTTTGTACTTTCCACACAACACACACTCCTGTTGAGTTTGGATTCCCCTCTTTTGCAAATTATCTCTTGTTAACACTCTATAGGTATGAAGAAATGAGATCTCCCTGTCTTAATCCTTTTTTACATTCAAAAAATGTTCCTAATTGCCCATTTATCATCATTGCACTGTGTCCTTTAATTAGAATTTTCTCTATCCGTGTTACCCATTGCTCATTAAAACCTCTATCCCTTAATGTTTTAATTAGAAATTTCCAATCTACTTGATCAAAAGCTTTTTGAAAATCTAGTTTTACCATAAAACCTTTCTCTTTATTTTTGTGCACTGTATGCAATATTTCATGTGCTGCTATCATGCTTTCCATTATATTTCTCCCCTGTAATGAGGCACTTTGATTCCTACTTATTATTCTACTTAATATTACTTGCATCCTATTTTCTAACACTTTTGTAAATATTTTGAAACTACAATTTAGCAAACTTATAGGTCTATATTCATTAATGTTATTTGCCTCTTTTATTTTTGGAATTAAGATTATAGCTGCTCTATTTAGTTTTGAAGTATCCAATTTATTATGATAAAAATCATTAAACAATTCATACAAATCAAACCTAAACATATATCCTTTCCTACCCTTAAAAGAGCCAATTTCAACACATATTGGATTATGGTCTGAAAGTTGTTTATTTAAAGCATATGTTGAAGTGATGATAGTGTCATTTAGCCACTGATCATTTGTGAAAAATCTATCTAAACATGCTTTTTGTACACTTCTGCCCCATCTTGCCCATGTGAATTTCCTGTTATTACATTTATATTTAATCAATTCTGACTCTTCTATCCATCTATTGAAATTATTCATGTTTGATTTTATATATGTAACCCCCCCTGTTTCTCCTCTTTTTTCCTAATGACATTAAAATCCCCCCCCCCCCCCAATAAGCCATGGTAAATTACATATCCTTGATACCAAGTTTAATTCCTTCCAAAATTCCTCTCTATTTTGTGAATTTGAAGGTCCATATACTGTTGTAATAGCTAACAATATCCATTCTATTCTATGCTTGACTACTACTGTAAGTGTGTGAATCCCTTTTATTATTTCTAATTTATCTTCATTAACTCCCATTAAAATTCCTCCTGCTGATCCCTTTGCTGGTATGTACTCCCATTTATTCTTTATGTTCATATTATTCAATATTCTACTATTAAATTTCTCTTTTTTGGTTTCTTGTATTCCAATTATATCTACCTTCTCATCTATAATAAATTCTTTCACCATTTGTCTTTTACTTTTCTTTCATAACCTCTAACATTCCAATTAACTACTTTAATCATAAATCTCATTTATTTCCCTTATGTTCTTGCTAACAGCCCCTAAGCAAAAACTAATCATGTTTTCCAGTTTTTGTCCCATACACTTATATTCTTGACCCCTCATATTGTCAATAAACATATTCATGTTCATACTTTTATCAATTAAAGTAATTCTCATATCAAATAAAAGGGTACCAATCCTTTCATCTGATTGGATTAATTGAGAAAGAAGTTTACCATAAGCATGCTGCATTGCCTTGCTCTTTATGTAACTTCTTCTCATGCTAGCTCCATCTGGAACTGTAGTGAAATCCACTGTTTTGATCACCTTCCACTCTTCCTTCTTCTCTTCAGGCTGATTGCTGTTGATTTGTAAGCTTGTGCTTCCAAGTCCCTCTTTGAAACCTTCTCCATCTGCCCTCCTCACTTGAGCTTTAAGCTTTTTGAGCTCCTGTCTCAACAGCTTATTTTCCAACCTTGCTTCTTCATATTCACCCATGAAGTTCTCATCCTCTTTTATCACTTGTTTGCCTTTCTCTTGGCCTATATGTGTTCTTTTAACACCTTGGTCATTTTGCATTTTGAGAATAGGAAGGTTACTGTCTGCTACCATTTTGACACTATCATTTGATGCTTTGTGGTTCACACTCCCTGCTACACTTACATCCTTCTTAACCGCTCTAGTTTTTCCTTGCTGGTTAACCTTTGGTATGCTCATGAAATGATCAATCTCCCTACTGCTCTTTTTTTGTTACCAATGGTTTATTACTTCCTACCCCCCTCATACTGGTATTATTCTTACTCACCCTTTTGCTATTTGGTCTCTTGCCCTTTTCTCAATCATGATATAGTTCATCCTCTTCATAGCTTCTACCACTTCACATGGATCCCATTTCATAGTTGGTACTGATTTTTCACTTTCTACCTCAAATTCCACTTTAATCATCTCCTTATTAACACCAGGCCTACTGACATTAAACAACAAGTATGGTGGCACCATCTCGATATCACTCACTTCAACTTTAACCCTAGTCCACCTAAGATCATCACTGCAGAAAGTCGATTGATCTACATCTACCAGAAAACCAAACTTTGAAACTATCTTATCCAGAGAATGCACATCTCTCATGTCATATGGTATGTGCTTCAATCTAATCCACAGTTGAACAGTTTAATTTTATGGAACAAACCAGACAGGTCCCTCGTAATAGGACATTGATACGGTCCAATTTGGCATGAATTTTGCTTAACAATTGCTTCGATTTTCTCCTTTGGTCCCAGAATCAAGAATTCATCCTTCTCAACTGCTTTGACTACCCATTTCTCATAGATCGGATAATTAATTTGCAAACCTGCCATTATGTCAATTGAGTGCATAACGCGATGCGCCATTAGGGCTTCTGCTTCTTTGCACAGATCAACCCCTATTTCCTCTCTTTTTTGACTCAATTTCTCAGATTGGAGATTGTGATCTCTATTCGCCAGCTTCTTAGATTGAGTTTTGGGATTTTTTGTAATTTTAGAAAAACTGTTAACTCGATTCCATCGATTCGCTTTATGACCAGTTCCCTTGCACCTGAAGCACACTATTGGGTTTCTGCAATCTTTTGCTCTATGGCCGTGATCTCCACATCTAAAGCATCTATCCTTATTTTCTATATATCTACGGTTCTGGGGGATGTTGGAAAATGACTTAAAGTTGATCCGAGGTCTAACATATTCTTGCAGCCGCTTAACACTTCGCAGGCCCCTCTTTTCATCTATGATTCTCTTTTCTCCGTTCCCTCTATTTCTCAAAGTCCACGACTCTCCATTTCTTGATTTCTCTTTTAAATTTTCCGAGACAACGCTTGCATAGGATCTTCTTTTCTCATTTTTCCCGTATTTTTCAATCAAACTTGATGCATATTGATTGAAATTTCTTCCTTGCTGCTCTTCTTGATCTTTCCCAATGCTTCTTGGATGATTCCTTAGGATCAGATTTCCTCTATAATCGGTTCTTTCATACCTCTTCTTCCGGACATCATACTGTGGGAAAAAGTTTTCCTGATTGTGCTTTACAACAAAATTCTTATGTAATTTCATTGCTGTTGTGCACTTACTATCAACTAATTTTAGTAAAATAAGAACTTAACAAAGTAGAAATTGATTAGAGGTAGTTATTGTAATGATAGCAAAACAAACTAATAAAGTTGCTGATAAGACTAATAAAACGATACCAATACCGAGTGTTGGAAATAATGTAAAGAAATGCTTATGCTTTTTGCGTAATAATATTGATTGAGAAAATTACAAATCTAAAAACAGAGAAACGTATGATACTATGTTGGCATATGCAATGTAACAATGACAGTGGTTGTAAAATAAACTATGATGTAGAATGACAATAATGAAGAAGACGATAATGAGGAGAAAGATGGTGGTGAAACACAGAATGAAAATGGCAGCTAAGTATGGCGGAGGCGGAGGTGGTGGCTGTGAAAGATTCCGGTGAAATCTCTCACATTCTTGGAGCAGTTTCTTTTTCATTTATGGGCTCTATCTTAATTTTTGAATTGCACCAACATTGCATCTAAAGAATATGCACTTTTGTGCCTTGAGTTTTTGTGAAGATGCATGTTAAAATAGGTACAAATCAATGTCAAACATGCTCAAACATGCCTTGGACAAGTCAAGACATGATCAAGTCATCAACGGAAGGCTTCAATGCTCAAAACAGAGCACATCGTTATCATAACGCTTCAAGACCCGTTATAACGAGTTCCTAAGGCATTATAACAATGCCCAAGGCATCATAACGCCTCAGGAGGAGATAGAAGATGCATATGCTAAATTTTCCCGAGACAAGCGTTATTGTAACGCTTCAACAAGGCGTCACAACGAGTTGCAACTCGTTATAACGAGTGAGCAAAACGTTATAACGGGTTCCTGAAGATTTGGTCCACAAGTCAGCAACAGAAGGGCAAAAGGGAAATATGCTTAAGGCATTATAACGCCTTGCCAATCCGTTATGGAGAAATCTATAACGCTATGAAGGATTTTCACAGATTCAAGTTCCCAAAAAGTGCTCAGCCTATATAATAGATGCAGAAACGAACCAGAAGTCTACCAAAAAATTTCTACAAGCTTTCCAGCATCAATTGAGCACAGAAAATAGTCTGATTCTAGTCTTCTCCAGTTACCAAACCTAGAGAGCAATTAGGATAGCTACTATTCTCTTAGGGTCTGTTTGGCATTTCAAGAAATAGAGCTAGAATAGCTAAAAAAGTAGAATAGAGCTAGAATAATGTGATTTTGAAAGAGTGGTAGAATAGACTATTCAATGTTGTTTGACACTTGTGATTTGGAATAGAATAGTTGAAGGGTGATATTAAGACTAATTATAATTATAATATTATAATTATTAAGACTAATAATATTATAATATTATATTATTATAATATTATTGTAATAATAATATTATAATAATAATAAATATAATAATATTATAACGATAAATATAATAATATAATAATAACAATAAATATAATAATACTTTAATAATATAATAATATTATCATATTATCACTATAAAAATATAATAATAATATTATAGTGTAATATATTATTATAATAATATTATTATAATATTATTATTATAAAATTAAATATAATAATAATATAATAATAATAATATAATAATATTATAATAGTAATATAATAATAACAATAAATATTATAATAATATATTAATAACACTAATGAATAATAATAATAGTAAACCGGCTATTAAAATATACTAATACTAAACCGAAGTCTATTTCACAATTGCTAAACCGGCTAAACCACCATATGGGTGGTATAGCGGATTAGCTAAAACCAACTCTATTCCAAAATACTAAATCGTGTTTGGCACTTTCAATTTTTGGAATTGCAAATCTATTTCAAAGAATAGGCTATTCCTTGGAGTGCCAAACGGACCCTTATTGTCTATTCGAGATGGTGCATCACATTTGTGTTGTCAAGTGGTGCATCCCTGTCATAGATGGTGTTGTCAATCGGACCTTTTTACCGTGTATTGTGGTGTTGTCTCGTGCATCGATTTAGAAGAAGAAGATTGACTTACTTGTGTAGAAGAAGTCAAAGATCGACTACGCACTTTGTAAAAGATACTCAATTATAGTGAAATCGGTTCGAAAAGAAGATTTTATTTCGGGAGACCCGTGGACGTAGGCCTAAGTTGATTTGACAGGCCGAAACACGTTACATAGCATGTTCACTTGTTCTCGATTGCTCTCTCTTCATTCTCTCTCTCTTTTTAGTACTTTGTTCTTAATTTTTGTGATTTGCTCAATTAGTCCTTGAAATTGCTACTTGGTTAGCTGATTAAGATCTTAAAGATTTAACTTAAATTGAAATCGCTTCTGCATATTAAATTGACTCTAGTCTTGTGCATTAAGCATCAATCCCTAATTTTTCTTACAATGTTATGTCTGTGATTTAAGTCTGACGATCCGGATCGTGCCACCTATCAATATAAAAACTAAATTACTATAAAAGAGTCCGATTCACATAGTATACCGCCACCATAGTTTTTTCCTTTTAATTTTCTTGAAATACCTGTCATAATCGATATTTGAGCATTAATTAGAGAAAGAATCAAAAGACCCACATTTCAAACATTTCATCAGGTGGGTCTGAATAATGTTTTTAGTTAGTTACAAATTAATATTTTCTTTAATAATAGTTGGACAAATTAAATCAATTGCATGCAAGCAATTAATCATCTAGACATAATCCGGGATGCTCATCGATCCAACGGCCGAGATTGGTCCAGTGGCTTGTTCAGCATGCAATAATTAATTAAGGTAATGTAACTGTAACTGTAACTGTAACTGTAACTGTAACTGTAACTGTAACTGTAACCAATTGCCGCCTTTATGCCTGACTAAATATCGGGAGTGGGGTCCAGGCTGTACGGACATACCGACACATCAAGTTTTCGAGTTCTCTCCGTTCAACAAATTAATACTGGAGAAGTACCTTAAACTAGTACTGCATAAACATTAAACAGTGTAGATTTTGTTTTAATTTGAAAATATCCAAGTCTGAGCTAAATAGCCGAATAAGGAATTAATTTGCTACGCTAAAGTTGAGGGAATTAACAAGTGCGTCAAATACGAGCAGACAACCGGTGAATGGGAATCAAAGCGTTACAAATCTTCAAAGTTGTACACAACATAATCAGTCTCAGACATGTAAATTTTTGGGGGTCAATTTTTTATATCCATAACCTTTACTTTTAACAATATAACAAATTACATAAAGCAATAGATTCTTTTTGGGGGGAAATGGAGGTTAATTAACCCTTATATTTCATCAATGAGCATCAGCCTCTGCATATATATGAGGTTAGGGTTGTCCATAGTCAATTTTGTTTGTTTATCTGATCTATATCTTATTCAATAAATGAATACAAGTGAAAAAATATTTTGTAACTTATCGGTATGAATATGAACAAGATTCACTTTGTTAATCAAATGAAAAATCGCACGACTAAAAGTTCTTCATATATTTTATCTCTAATCTTAAAATATTTATTTATTTGTACAATTTGCTCGTATGTACGAACTATTTTCCAAAATGAAGACCATCTTTTTTATCAACTATTCCTGTGTATTTCCTGAGTAATATATGTTTCCACCATTCCTTACAATTAGGATCTTTTAACCTCCAAATCCACTTGCATATCAAAAAAATATTTATATCTCAGAGGTTAATAATGCCCAACTCCCCATATTCTTGGGCTTGCAAATCTCTAATCAGTGACAAAAATGCATTTTCTTTTTGCCCCCAAAGTCTCACAAGAAATTTGTTCTGGTTTGATCTATTTTCAATCTTATCATTTCTGGTATCATATAAAAACTCATGGGATATAAGGGCAAAGCTGACAATACACTATTAATTATGACTACTTCACCCCTCCCCCCCCCCCCCTAGACAACACAGAACCTTATGTCATATGCTTTCTCAAGATCAATTTTGAGAACTATCCCTTCTTTATTCCTTTTCTTTGTATCATGTACAATTCTGATACACATAGCACATTATCTAGTATATATCTCCCTTTCAAAAAAACTCCTTGTGATTGATCTAAGAATACATTAGCAACTTTCTCAATTCTGGTAGTTAACACCTTTGTTATCATTTTTTTAGATGCAATTGATGAGAGATTTAGGTCTGTATTGCTTAACTTCTTCAGCATTGGTTACTTTGGAAATTCTAGTAGTTAACACCTTTGTTCAATTTTCTAATATTTAACTGCAATTTATGAAATTGATTAAACATTGCTAACACATTATTTTTAACCACATTCCAATATTTATGATAGACCATCTGGTCCAGGTGCTGTCCTCTGAAGAAGAATAGAGAGCTTCATATATTTCTTGTTCAGAGAATGAATTAGTAAGGTCCCTTTACATATCTTGTGTCATCCTGTCTGAATCTAACAAGAATCCATCTTTCAATATTACATATGTTTCACCTGGAACACCAAAAAAATCTTTATAGAATTTCACAATATGCTTTTCAATTAATATATGATTAGTTTCCATATTTTCATCTACTATCAATCTATGAATTTGTTTTCTCTTATATTTATGAGTGGCACTAAGATGAAAATATTTAGTGTTTTATCACCTAACAACAACCAGTTACTTTTAGCTCTAGTTTTCCAATATTTCTCCTCCTCATCAAATATAATATTAAGTGTTGAGAAAAGTAAGCATAATATGTTTGCTCATGGGTGTCCCATTTCCTATCTTCTTGATTTTTTTGTGTGCAAAATATCTATTTTTTTTTTTCATATATTCCTCTTTTTTTCTTTTCATTTTTCCATAATGATTGTGAGCCCAACCTCTAATTTTATGTCTGAGTTTTTTCATCTTCCTACACCAAGTCTTAGCTATATCTGC
>CAXKVX010000482.1:0-106691 GCA_964058865.1 Eleocharis quinqueflora | reverse complement strand
AGCAAGCATATTTTGATTTTATATATAATCATTTAAAACTAAATAATAATAAAGCGTCAGACTGTTGATTTTCGTGTTGTCTAGTTAGATTGTCGTGCCTCCCATCTTCAGCCGCGTGTGAAAATTTCGAAGTTTCGCGCATAAACAACGAATTTTGTAATATTATAGTCTCATTGCAATGCGCACCTGAAATGTTTTCACTATTTTGTCTCCATGCTCACCCTTTCGGCAGCAAAAAAATGTATTTGGGAATGGAAGGGGTTGGGATTGGCAACATTAGGGGTGTACACAAAAACCGTCCAGTGTCAACTCGTTTAATCCGTTTGACTATTTGTATTTCAATACTTTGAGGTATTATCGTGTTTGATAAGAATTTTAATTTTGATCAAGTTTTTAAAAATATTTAACGATTCTTAATGGTAAGGAGTTCGTTTAATGGTTTAATGTTAAAATAATGTTTATGCGAAAGTTAAGTTAAAAAACGACAAATTATTTTCTATATATTATTTATTTATGACAAAAACTTAGTTGCACTATTCTAGGTGCTCCCTAGGTACTCCAATCAATCCGTACCATTTGATTGAAATATATGGTGCGAATCTTGATGCATTTGAATGGTACGAATTGATTGGAGTACATAGGGAGCACCTAGAATGGTACACCTAAGTTTTTGCCTTTATTTATTTTAGGTCAAATCATGTTGTAAACATGCATACTTTTTGTCATTTGTATTATTGTATAATATGTATTATATAATATATTTAATAATATTATTTGTTATTTCAAAATTCTAAGGTCAAATACAATATACGGAAGCGTTTTATCAATTTCAATTCAAACTTTTAGATCTTAATCACCTAGTTAAAATCATAATCAAACAAGTATTAATAGCAATTGAGCAATTCGAATAATAATATGCAAAGATAGTAAAAAAGAGAGTAAAGAGCAAGAGAACACGCTATATAACGTGGTTCGGCCTACAAACAAACTAGATCTACATCCACAAGACCCTCGGATGCAAAATAACTTCCGAGACTAATTTCACTAGATCACAAGTGTTTTTATAATTGCGGAATATATCTTAGATTCCTAACAACAAGAGAACCCATCTTATGCTCCAAATTCTTTGCAAAGGACTACACTGCTCTACAAAGGTCTAATTGTTTGATTAACAACACAATCAATGACAAGGACGAATTACTTGACAACACTACGTAGTTCACCAAACTAAAATAATCAATAAAGTGTTCTCTCCGATTGAGAATTAGAAAATTAGTTAACCTAAACACTATCAAGGTGTCGATGCTGAAAAAGAAGACTATTGTGCTCTTTTTGGTGCTCGATTGAGTGCTTGTAAAGTTGGAGAGGACTTTCTTGATGCTTTTGATTTGTATTCATCAAGTATATATAGGTTGGGTACATCTCGGAGTCTTAAAATCTTGAACAGAAAGCTTGTGTTACATAAATCCTCAACCCGTTATGAATCATGAGAGCCTCAAGCGTATAGGTACCAAACAACTCCCTAAACTCCAAACCCTAAACCCTAAATTCTAAACCCTAAACCCTAAACTCAACCATACTCATATCGAGACTCATGTTGGTCAATTTAGACTAGATATGAACCTTTTGCTCTGATACCAATTGTTAGAATTAGGGTTGAAACTTAAAGCGCAAGACTAAGGTCAAATTACTAGGCGGAAGTGTTTTCAATCAACAATTTTAAATTAAAAGCTTTTAGACCTTAATCACATAGCCAAGAAATAGAGCAAACAATTTCTAGAAATAATAGAGCAAATCACAAATCAACAAAGAGCAAAGTAATAAAGAGAGAGATAGTGATGAGAGAGCAATCAAGAACAAAAGAACACGTTATGTAACGTGGTTCGGCCTATTAATCAACTTAGGCCTACGTCCATGGGTCTTCCGAAACAAAATTTTCCTTCCAGACCGATTTCACTATAAAATGAGTGTTATTTTACAAAGTGCATAGTCGATCTTTGACTTCTTCTAAACAAGGTAGTCAATCTTCTTCTCCTAGACCAATGTATGAGACAACACCACACTACACGGTAAAAAGATCCGATTGACAACACAATCAATGACATGGATGCACCACTTGATAATACAAATGTGGTGCACCAAAGGCTAAAATCTAGCTAAGGATTTGTTCTCAGATTGACAATAAGATAATAGAAGCTATCATAATGCTCTTTATGTTAGGTAGATGGATGAGACTTGAATTAGGCTCTTTGTTGTGATCAATTTGATGCTTGGAAGCTTATGGGAGGTGTTTGATACTCTGTTGGTTCGATTCTGCATCATTTATATAGGTTGGACACTTCTTGGGATCTTGGAACTTTCAATTTACTCCCTGGCGTTACACAAACTCCATAACGCATGGTGGAAGGCGTCATAGTGCCTTGAGCAACTTCCAGAAATGTCTTTCTTCTCTTGTTCAGCTGTCTTGTGGGCCAAATCCTGCAGGAACCCGTTATAACGGGTTTATAGGCATTATGACGTCTTGGCCAAGCGTTACTGGCCAAGCGTTACCTGTTGCTTCTCTCTCCTTCTAACCCGTTGTGACGGGTTCTGGAGCGTTATGGTAATGTTGTGCTCTGTTTAGCACTGTGAAGCCTTCCTTGATGACTTGAGCATGTTTTGACTTATCTAGGACATGTTTGAGCATTATTTGACATCAATATGTACCTATTTTAACCTGCATCTTCACCAAAACTTGTGCAAGGTTACTACTTAATTGTTTTGCAAATTATTAAATAAGAGATGCGTTTAATCCAACAAGAATATAATCATACTAACTCATTTGATTGTCATACTAATATCTCAGGTGGTTATACTAACTCCTCTGATTGTCATACTAGTTGTTTCATGTCTGTTTACACATAAATGAGACACAAACTAAATAAAAGATGTGTTCAGACTAAATAATGTGCAATATATAAAAAAATAATGCGCTAATACTAACTAAGGATATGGTCATGCTAACTCTTATGATGGTCATACTAACTGAAGGTTGTGTGTTTTCAAAGTTATATTTTTTATAACGAACTTATGAATTGTTTATGATTTTAAATGTTGTTATACATTTATGTTCCTTGAGATTGATATGTTATATCTTTAGAAGCGTTCAAGAAGATGCTCATGGTCTTAAACCATAGAACTCTTTAGATGAAAACATATAATCCTAAATATGCTCACAATTGTGGTAATTAAAGGAAACATTATTTACCATGAAGATTGTCATGTCAATTGAAAGTACATTGTAGTTCTATAAATGTTGATAAGCGCTTATCATTCAATGACATGAGTATATAAAATGGTGATTCTTTATATACTGAACATGACCTAACTAGATGGAGCATTATATGGATTGGTTTTGTGTCATTAATGTTTCCAATGTGTCTTTGAATCTTATATATGAGACATGCAGGTTTTTCACATGAGAAGTATATAATGTGATTACTATTAAAGTCCATTCAAATGATTGGAATGATATAGTAATTCGTTATGTACAACTTGTGCGAGAGAAATTTATATGTCAACATTATTATTGTCCCTCAATTATTTGAGCTATGATATTACTGGGCCCCTTGGTAAAGTGAAATTGTATTGCATGCAATATAACTGATGTAGTTATACTTATAATTCACTTGAGAGACCAAGAAAAGAATATAATGCAAAAATGACACGATCCTATTTTGCATATTATTTAAAATATTATGAGACAATGATAGACACAAATTAAGTGGATCAAGCACGTAACGACTATGTCGTTTGGGAGACTATAATGTAGTGATAGAACCTCTTATAGTCCATAATATAAAGTATTTTATATTATATTCCAAGATGACGTAGATCCTCTGTAAGGTCACACCAACTGAACGAAACAACAAGTATTTTACATTTTGAATGATGTATTTAATCTCACGATGTATGAGTTAAAATGCATGTGATAAAATGTTAAAGTAATATGTCATGCAAAATGACATGCTTAGATGATAAAATAAATTTATGAGAAAATATATGAATATTATTTTGTATAATGTTTGAGAGTATTATAAGAATAATAAATTAATTCATATTAGAATAATATAGTAATATTATTTACTCATAAATTAAATCCTTGCAAAATATGATTAGAGAATAACAAGAGAGTAGTCATAGCCATTTGTGTAAATAATTAACACAAGTGTTGCCCTAGGGCTTGGCTATATAAAGGGGTATGTTTGAGATGAAAAATGACTTTTTCTCTCTCTTGCTACAATGGGATGAATAGTAATCCGTGAATAGTAACCCTCATTTCCCCTCTCTTGTGTGTAGAAAGAAAAAACTCCATTGTTCTTCTTTCCCTTCTCTTGCAAGGTTTAGCCACCAAATGAAATAGCTTGTTCATTGAAGATTGAAGATCTAGGTGGTTGGATCTAAGCTCTAACCTCTACATCCATCTATCTAAGGATGCTTTAGGTGGTTGTTTAGGTTCAAGGTGAACCAAGAGACAAGGGTGCTTCCATGGCCGAAGAAGGAAGACGACGGTTTTCAAGAGACCTAGAAGAGGAATCGACTCCTCTCTACAAAGAGATTTGACAATCTCTTTAGGTATAACCTTTTATCCACTCTTGTACAAGAAATAAATGTATTATTTTCTGTTTTGTTGATGCACAAGAGGTGTTTGATGAAATGTCATAGTATAATCTTGCTTGCAATTGTTATATAAATAAGATCCTTTGTGTATTGAGTTAAATAAAGGCAAAAAATTTAATTTTCGTCCTCTTGAACTTACACATGAAATCTCAATAGATCTCAAGTGGTTATACTAACTTCTATGGTGGTCATACTAACTTTGATGATAATACTAACATCTCAGATAGTCATACTAACTTTTCTAGTGATCATACAAACATCTCAGGTGGTCATATTAACCTCTCATGTGGTAATACCAACGATGTTTTTCAATGTTTTCATCGATTCATCGATGTTTTTCAACCACTCATCAATATTTTCATCATTTCATCGATGTTTTTTTTATGTTTCATCGATGCAAAGCATTGATTCAACGATGTTTTTTAATGTTTTCATCGATAACGAAAGAAATGAAAAAGGAAGAAGAAATATGCAGTTGAAAGATAAATAAATAAGTTCAAGAAATGAATAAGACAAAATAAAAATAAGACAAAAGAGAAAGAAGAGTGAATGACGAAAGCGTAGATCTGAAATTCAAAAAAAAATTATTTGTCTTATGCAAATACGAATATGAGTACGTAATAATTTCTCTAATATATGTTATTATCTAGGCGAAATTGGATATATGCCCAGGAAATTTGCTCTATTGAGATATTTACCCACTAAATTGTGTAAGTTAGATTTTCACCCATTCATTAATAGTTTTTTTTAGATATTTACCCATAATAACGATTTGGACCGGAATAAAATATTTAAAATCAGATTTAATTATGTAGTAGACAATTTTACTCTTTTCTCCAAAGCATAAGGTTCTCTTCCTCTTTCCATCTTCCTCCTCAATATGAAGTTCTTATAATTTCTGCCTTCTAGACTTACCAATTTTTTATTGATTAAGTTCACAATACACAGTATAAAAAATGTATAAACACGAACCCAAACTTCTCTTGTGGTGTTGCTGATAGGAGATAGGAAAAAAGTTTTTATTCTCCTACCAAGAGATGTAATAAATTCAATAAAAGCATTTTCAGTTTCAAGTTAGTACGTGATTTCGCTCTATTCCTTCCTAATTCTAGTATTCCAAAACCAACCCTAGTTATTGAAGAAAAATTGACCAATAAATTTCTATCATGGATTAAGGCAGCATTATTGTACCTTTAGGCTTATAGTAGTACACTGAACGATACACATGAATATGCTCTTTCATCGAGAACTTAGAAAACTAATGCATTGCATAATTATATAATTTTGATGAACTACACTATGACAAAGTCAAATTCAAAATTATTTGTGAACTCATTTTGTTTCAGCATTTATAACAAACGAAACTCAGAACAATGTTGATTCTTATTTGGTTCATTTTGTCATAGTAAGAGTTAGAAGGATGACCATAACAAATTTTATGACAACACAGTTTGACTTTTACGGCCTGTGATCATGTACAAGCAAACTTCAAATTTAAGTTAGCTTTAATAGGCATGCATAGCTTGTAAGTTGTAATATATATAGAAATTGACCAATGATTGATATTTCTCATTAAAATTTTGAGCTTGTAATACTCATGCCAAAGAACGATTGTGTTCAAAGAGACAATGTGCACTTTAATTTGTCCCATTTGAACCCATGTTTCGATATTGTGTATACTCTTGTAAATGATATCTACTGGTGTGGACTTGATTGTTACCAGTATATAATGCACGATAGAGTAATAAAATATAAGCGCAAAAATACCTAATGAATGATAATCAGAAACAAAAAAGAATATTCACAAATGGAGTCAAGAACATTTTCGAGAGAAAATCTCATGTGTTGGAGGAAGGACAAAATTGTTGACATATAACAATATTTAATTTTAAATAATTTATTTTACTCCAGATCGCTACTATGAGTATATATCTAAGTAAACTATAAATGAATGGATAAATATCTTATTTACATAATTTTATGGATAAATATCTCAAAACATCAAAATTGATGGGCATATATCTAATTATGCCTATTATTATTTAATTCGTACCCGATATCCTATATTATCTAATTAAATCAAGACAAACAAATACCGAGTTGGGCTTAGGAAGAAAGAGTGGCGTCAACCATGGCAGCGACTGCGCTCAGCTACCGGAGCAGAGGGCTGATTAGAGAGGCGGTGGATACCATAGGAGCAATCGATGCGCACGCGCACAATCTAGTAGAGGTCGAATCGGAGTTCCCTTTCCTCAGGTGCTTCTCTGAGGCTGAAGGAGAAGCTCTCTCTTTCGCTCCTCATTCTCTCTCATTCAAGGTAACTAATGAAGTAATTATCTCCGAAGTGAAGTAGATATTTAATTTGTTTCGAAATGGAAAGAAGGTACTAGATGTGGTATGTGGATGTCTACATTGCCACTCTAGATATATAGTTGATTGAAATTGTAAGTTCAGTTACTTTGTGCTCCCCTTTTCAGTGACTTTATTCTCCCTTTTCCATCCTCAAATATCTTATGAGAGATTGGATAGTGCCTTTTCATTTAGAAATGTGAGTCCCGATTGTGTGATGAAGTTTGTGCAAGGCCGCAAGGGTGTCTAATAATCTACCATCACCAAATCTAGATATAATCAAATGCCAAATCAGATTTGTTACAGCTTTACATATGGGTAGGAAGAACTTGGTTTGAATGCAGTTGTAAATTATGAGAATATACATCTTGTATGGCTAACTTTACCATTTCCCCATGTATCGTACTCTGCTGATTCTGCAATAAAACATAAATAATTGTTTTCATAATGATGAAATATTCTGTGTTTTGATGAAATTATAGAGGAGCCTGAGGGACATTACTGAACTGTATAAATGTGGGACATCACTAGATAAAGTTGAGGAACACAGAAAATCCGAGGGGCTGGCTTCTATCAGCTCAAAATGCTTTGAGGCTGCAAATATATCTGCAGTATTTTTTGATGACGGTCTTGTGCTCGACAAAATGCTTGACTGGCATTCCCACAAGTCTTTTGTCCCTGCTGTTGGCAGGATTTTGCGCATTGAGCATTTGGCTGAAATTATTCTTAATGATGTCAGTATTTTTCTTTTACACAATAAATATTTCATGAGATATCAGTTTTATTAATATTTTCCCTTTCTGGCTCTGGGTTATCTGATTTTACAAAAGAAAAAGAATACACATTGTCAGTTCTACTGTACCAGTATGACTTTACCTTATTCTTAGTTATTCATCTTTTGTTCTTCTTCAGGAGAAATGCAGTGGATCAACAGTGACTTTGGAGTCGTTCACTAAAGTCTTTGTGACCAAAATTAAATCATATCCTTCAAGTGGAACAAATCTAAAGTTAATTTGAATCAATGCCCAAGTGATATTTCTTTCTTTATTGGATTTCCTGAACTTTATTATACAGTTGCGGATAAAATAGTGGGAATGAAGAGCATAGCTGCTTATAGAAGTGGGCTGGAGATTGATCCCTGCATCACTGAGATAGAAGCTGAGGAAGGCCTTCTTCAAGAGCTGAATGGTACTACGGTGTTGTTCACAATATGCTTGATTTTCTACCATTTTACTAAAATTCATCGCAACAGTACTGGAAATATTAAATTAAACACAATCTGATAGAAAAATGAAAAGCGAACTTGGCTTTTTGATCTGTTGTATCAGCATTTGTCATAGCCAATAGGCAATTTTATATTTCAATATATCTGATGTACTATTGCCCTTTCAGGTAGTCAGCCAATAAGGATAACAAATAAGAGCTTCATAGATTATATATTTACACGTAGTCTTGAAGTAGCGGTGTCCTTTGATCTGCCCTTGCAAATTCACACTGGGTAATTTTTTAAATGTTTTCATACCTAGCCTACTTTCTGTAGTTACTTATATATATGTCTGTACTGTAATAATATTCAGATTTGGAGATAAGGACCTAGATTTAAGAAAGAGCAATCCTTTACATCTACGTACTGTTTTAGAGGATAAGAGATTTGCGAAATCTAAAATTGTTCTACTACATGCATCATATCCTTTCTCAAAGGAAGCATCATATCTTGCCTCAGTTTATAGCCAGGTCTATTAGAAAAATTTCCAATCTTTCATCTTTTTAGTGGTTAATCTAATTGCTTTAGCTAACGACAACTTCATACTGTTTGATAAGTAGGTTTATCTTGATTTTGGATTGGCTATACCAAAGCTTAGTGTACAAGGGATGATCTCTTCGTTGAAGGAACTCCTACAGCTAGCACCAACTAAAAAGGTACAGATACCAATGGAAATTTATTGATCTGCTTCTTAGTGTTTCCTAATTCCTATACTGCACAGCTTTTGCACAAAGGAATAATTTATGATTTAATAGTACACTAAATTAGAACTGACAATTTTCTAAGAACATATGCATTGAATAATGACCAAGGCACTAGTTTTACTCTTACAATTAAGATATCTGAAATTTACTATATCTCATTTCAGCATGAATTTTGAAAATAACCACTTTATTCAGATGATTAGTAAGCTCTATTTTATAGGTAATGTTCAGTTCTGACGGTTATGCCTTTCCCGAGACATTCTATCTTGGTATGTCAAACATATTCAAGATGCAAAATAATATGCTTAAATTTGTCAAATTAGAATACAACTTAGGGTGTTATCTAACCAAAATTCTGACATGTATGTGTTTTATAAATAATTATTTTATAGGTGCAAAAAAGTCAAGAGATGTGGTATTTACTGTGTTATCAGATGCCTGTGGAGATGGTGACCTAACACTTCAAGAAGCACTGGAAGCAGTTAGAGACATATTTAGAGAAAATGCATTGAGGTTGTATAAGCTAAACAGCATTGTTGGGTCGATAAAATGTGAAGACATTGCCACACAGCATATTCTTCCTAATTATTTGAATAATAGCCAAAACGAAGATGATGTGGTTTTTGTTCGAATACTTTGGGTTGATACCTCAGGTCAACACAGATGTCGAGTGAGTATACCTAGTTGAAGATTCAGCTTTTTATACAAATTTTCTTTAAATTTTAATTTTTATGTTCATATTTCCTGTATCTCAGGTTGTACCAGCTGACCGGTTTTATAAGGAGGTTAAGACCAAAGGTGTAGGCCTTACTCATGCATCAATGGGTATGACTTCTTTTATGGATGGGCCTGCTGAAGGTACCAACCTAACTGGTGTGGGTGAGATTCGGCTTGTACCTGACATGAAAACCATATCTAGGATCCCTTGGTAAAAATCAACTTTTCTTGTGCATTTTCAAAACTTAATTATCTCAAGAATCTGCAGATCATTCAAAATGGTGTACCAGTTCTGTTAGTTAAATCTAGTATCTTATAGTTAAATCCTTATCAATTATTAGTTTCAATAATCTCATATACCTTTTTATGGTTAGGTCAACCAAAGAAGAGATGGTATTGTCTGAGATGCATGTAAAGCCTGGAGAACCGTGGGAGTACTGTCCTAGAAGTGCTTTGTTACGGGTCACTAAAATTCTCCAAAAAGAGTACAACTTGGTAAAACATTTCGTTGTATGGTAAATATGGTACATAAATATACTAGCAATTATTTTTTATCTAATAAGAAATAGATAAAAAAGAGAGAGAAAGGAAATAAGGTCTAATCTATTTTGTGTTAGTTTTATCTTTATGTTATGGGAATTGACCACGCAATATTTCTCTTATACTTTTGCCTAATTGTAGGTGATGAATGCAGGGTTTGAGACTGAATTTTACATTCTTAAGAAAATAACAAGGTATTCATAGTGCAAAACCTCCTATTACCCAACAGTATTTCTTTTTCCTTTGCATTTTTCTTTATTATATTATAAATGGTTCTAATTTGAAATTAATGTATAGAAATGGAAAAGAGGAGTGGGATCCTTTTGACTTGAGTCCATATTGTGCTACCTCATCATTCGACAATGCATCATCTATGTTGCAGGAGGCATATAATTTTCTTCATTCTTTGAATATTTCAGTCGAACAGGTAGGACACCTAATTTTAGATTCAACCAATTATTGTAGGTTGAGGATTTAATGGAACACAGCGTAGGCTGCGTTGTGAGACTGATAGTTAGTTGGGCCAGTTTGGTTGGATTGAGCATGAATGGTTGCCAGATTGGGGGTTGATGGATCATAATTCATAAATAAAAAAATCCGACTTTGGTTAAATTAAAGCTTAACTGAATGCATGACTGCAACTTTACTAGTGACTTGTGGATCATTTACCATATTGCATCTACTCCATGCTTATGATGTTTTTCATTGTTCTTGTTTTACAACAGTTACATGCAGAGGCAGGGAAAGGTCAATTTGAATTTGCATTTGGGTACTTACCGTGCAATTTAGCAGCTGACAACATTATTTATGCACGTGAGGTCATTAGATCGGTGGCAAGGAAGCATGGGTTATTAACCACCGTCGTTCCAAAGTATGTTTTTATATTATTTGTATGTTCCAATTTGTCTTTTGCTTATCTACAGTTTTTTGTGTTCTAATAACAGTTGAAATTAGGTGGAACTTGTTAAACTTGTTATTTCCTTTTGGGTAAAATTTTTGGGTGGTCACTAAATTTTGTCTCAAATTCATTTTTGTTCACTGAACTTTGAATTTGAATCATCCATTAGTCACTGAACTTTGATATATCTTCAAATTTAGTCTCACTGAACTTTGATATATCTTCAAATCTAGTCACTGAACTTTGATATATCTTCAAATTTAGTCACTTATTATTTTTCATAAAAGATGTAAACGAAAATTGACATGAAGTGCTTCTAAGATCTTCATAATATTTCATCTATGCCATGTAGGCACTACGTCAATTTTCGTTAAAATTTTTGATTAAAAAATAATGCGTGTGAATAAATTTGGAGATAGATAATTCAAAGTTTAGTAACCAAAAACGGATTTAATATAAGATTTGGTGACCTCTTAGAAAATTTACCCTTTCCTTGTATATATATATATATAACTACAACAACAAATCCTATGGTCCCAAACAAGTTGGGTAGGCTAGAGATGAAACTTCATTTGCATGATAATTTCTGAACTTTTACACTGGCGAGCCAATTCTATCACAACCCTCCTTTTCCTGGCTTGGGACCGGCTATGTAAACACGGATCTATAGCCATTTTTCTATTGCCTTTTTTTTATATGGCGTTATTTTGGCATGCCTTATCAGGCTCAACTATTTGACAGAGGAAGTTGTGTGTGTGTGTGTGGAACCTCAAGTCCTCATGTTCCTGAAATCCATGCAAAGGCTGACTTTTAATGTTGGATTATTACCATAAGAAATCACATCACGTCTTCAACAGGGCACTGAGGGTAGTGCCCCAGGGGCAGAGCCAAATGTTTACTAAAGGGGGGTTAAGCACCCCCTATAATTTAAAAAAATTGTAGTTTTTTGCTTTAGACCTTATTCTAATTTTAATTATTAGTACTGTTTACCCACCCTCATAAAACTAAATTACACAACAGTTTCAATCCAGTCCTCCCTATATTTATTTTCTGGCTCCGTCCCTGAATGTTCCTGAACAATATTGCAGGTAAAAGATACAATGTTTATTATTGAAAAATAATTTAATTAATCTACAATGATATATATTCCCCCTTGTAGGTATGACTTGCACGATATAGGATCAGGTTCGCATGTTCATATAAGCTTAAATGAGAACGGACGGAATGTCTTCATTGGATCTGAAAATGACCCACAGACCCATTATGGGATGTCAAAAATTGGTCAAAATTTCCTGGCTGGAGTTTACCATCATCTCCCTTCAATCTTAGCATTTACAGCTCCGCTACCAAATAGGTAAGTTTCAAGTATTTTCTCTCTTTGTAAGGGTCAGTACTATTACCACTAAAGAGTACAGGAATCCTGCTTTATAACTGAGGATTTGGTTTGTAAGGACTGGCAGTTAGCTTCAGTTTTATGCTGGTATTGACCTGACTGGATGGAAATATGACAAGTATCACCATAATATCAAGACACGATAATAAATTATAAGAAAAACATTTGGGCTTTTTCTTCTTTTCATAATCAGCATTATGTTTTCCTATCATTATCATTTTTGTTTGTAGTTATGATCGGATCAAGCCAGATACATGGAGTGGTGCTTACCACTGCTGGGGCAAAGAAAATAGAGAGGCTCCTCTACGTACTGCTTGCCCACCTGGGGTCCCATTGGGGCTGGTGAGCAATTTTGAAATCAAATCCTTTGATGGGTGCGCGAATCCACACTTGGGTCTGGCGGTTATATTAGCAGCTGGTATCGATGGCTTAAGGAGAGGTCTCACCTTACCGGAACCAATAGGTACAACAAACTTTCATTTGGTTGCAATTTTATTGGAACTTGTGGGATTAATATTTCCTTTGCGATGTTCTGAAATGCGATTTTGTTCATGCATACGGACGACCTCTGCATAGCGCATATGTGGGATGCTGCCACATATGCAGATTCTCATGTGTAGTTATGCAGTTCAATTAACTAGTTTTGTAAAGTGACCGCATGGTATTCTGACTGCATATTGACCAAAATTCCTTTGTTTTGATAAAGCATCTTAACCGTTCAAGTCAGATCAGGTTGGATTGGGAATTTGGGATGTCTATCATATGTTGTTGTTTGGAAGAGAAACTGTGATTTCCTTTTCAAATAGGAATTTTGATTAACCTTGATTTCATCTGCATTTGACTAATAATTAGCTAATAAGATTGAACAAATATTCAAATATCTCGTATAAACCAGCATTAATGTGTTGTGTTGGTATAAGTGGATAACTGAATATTGTTACCTGTGAATAATAATGAGCCAAGTTAGTGAAGTAACTTCAGGATGGGTTTCGGGATGACCCCATCCACATGTTCCCAGCATTAATTATGTTCGACTGAGAACTATGTTGCGTCATTTGGTGATTTCTTTGAACAGTGGTAAACCCGTCAGATCATAGTGCAAATCTTAGAAGGTTGCCGAAAGATTTAGGAGAAGCTGTGTCTGCACTTGTGGAAGATGGGATTTTGAAGGAGCTTCTTGGTGAAAAGCTTGTTACAGCTGTTATTGCTGTCAGAAAGGTCTGTTGTTATCGTTACTTATTTACTAATTGTTTATTTATCTATGAAATTGAGAAGGTCATTGTTGCGTACCTGTGGTTCTGCGGATGATGGTTGTAGTTGTGCTGGTCCACTAGCGAATGACGTCATGAATTATCTTTTAAGTAATTTGAAATGATGATTATAATAAGAAATTTGGTAAGTTTGGGATATTTTCTTGAAAATAATGGGAGCATACTTGGAGATAGTAATGAGCTGAATTTGTTAGGTTTAGATTTGATTTTTTTGTCCACTCAGATGCTGGGTTGAAAGGATTATCCAAATTTCATAATTTGTGGAACTTCAGTGTTCTTCGTCGTTTTTAATTTAGTAAAATGTGAGCAAGGAGTTCAGCCAAAATTTATTCAACAATACATCCTCAGCTATTGATCAAACTGAGTTATTTGATATGAGTGCAAATAGTAACATGTTTGTGACATAAAGCAACTAATTTGTGCCTAAGACTGGCTGCAATAGTGTTTGTCAGGAGGTTGGGTTGTGTGTGAAATATGATATGACCTAGTCCAGAATGCATCATTCAGGCAAAAATTGCCTTTGCGGGCTCCGGAGTCCTGAGTGTATGCAGAGCATCACCATATCATAATGGAATCATAGGAGCACTCTGATATGAGATTCTATTTGTTGAGATGCATTGTAGGTTTAACATTTATAGACATTGTAGGATTCTTTAAGTAAGAAGCAGAATTTAGAGAATATTAGAGACTTATATATGTAAGATGTAATGTATGCACAAGAGCTCAATAAAATCTTGAGGTTCATTCTCTAAAATCTACTTGGTAGCACACAAAATATTTAGGGTTAACCACCACAGCAGCAGCAAGCAGCCTTGCTGTAAAAAAAAAAAAAAAAAGGAAAGACAGAAAAGGGGGCCGACGGCCAGGGTTTGGTCGCGTCAGAGCCCATAGTCGCCTGAGGGTTTGCGTCGCGCCGCCAGAGCTCGGTCAGGTGCGCCGCCTGGATAGGTCTCGCCGTCACTGTTGGGTGCGCCGCCTGGCTAGGTCACGCCGCCAGGAACCCGCGTCGCCAGATCTGTCCAGAGGCGCCGCCTGGCCGAGCAAGGAGGAGCCGCCACACTGTCCAGATCTGTCGCCCTGTCAGATCTGTTGCTTCTGCCGCTGAAGACCGTGCCGCGAAGGAGGAGTTCGCGTCAGAGGCTGCTCACCGCCAGATCTCACGGCCAAGGTCAGATCCGTCAGATTGCCAGTGAGCCGTCGAATCTCCGATCTCGTCGGACCATCTGTTGTGCCGTTGCCAGCCAGCCAGCAAGCTGCTGCCAGCAAGCTGCTGCCAGCAAGCCAGTAGTCACAGTCTCGCCCCTCAGATCTTACCCAGCAGCCAGCTGTACTTTGTCGCTGCGCTGCGCCACGAGGGGGGAGGTCTGATGTGAGTTCAGAAACGCCTAGGGTTTTGCCGTATTTAGGGTTTCTGGAAGGTTTCTTTAGCTGAAAAAGGGATAAAGGAGATGATCTAGATCTGTCGTGAGGAAATATCGGGTCTAAGATAGTAGGAGCGATTCAAACTAATATTGATACGTGCGGCGTAGATCTGAGTCCGATCAATGTCGGAGGAGGAGATTGAGAACATGTTCGCAAAGGCTTGCTCGAAGCTGACCCCTGATGAACTCGCTGTCATTGTACGAGCGTTGACTGCGAGCCAAGCCCCTGCTGAGAACAAGCCAAAAGTGCGGAAGGTTGCACTGCCACCGATTGACATGAGACTCGAAGGGCTAGCCACGTATCTCGATTGGTCGTGTCGGGTCAGGTACATCTTAGAAGGGAAGGATTTGTATGGGTATCTGACTGGAAAAATTGAAGAGCCAGGTCAGGATGCACCGGGCAGAGCTGAGTGGAAATCTACTCACATGCAGGTGTATATCTGGCTTTTGAGCTCACTGAGTTTGTCTATTGCGTCCACAGTGAATGGCATAGCGAAGGTGCAGGATGTCTGGGAGAAGCTGAAGAGGACATACGATGGTCTAGGGAACAACCTGCGGGAGTATCAGATTAAGAGGGAGATCACTACTATGGTACAGGGGGAGAAGACTGTGCAGGAATATGCCATAGCTTTGGATCGTTTATGGTTAGATCTGAATCATTTCAGGGTCCGACGACGATGCTGCACTGACCCAGTGTGTCATGAGATTGACATGGAGAAGAGAGTTATGGGGTTTTTCGAGGGTCTGGCACCAGTATTTGACGAGAGAGTTGCTATGCTATTGAGCCAGACGAGGATTCCCTCTCTTGATGAGGCGGTTTCAGCCATGATACAGGAGGAGAGTCGGATCGGGCTACAGGCTAGGGCAGCAGGACTTTCAGGGCTGAGGTCAGCTTTAATAGCCTTCAATTCAGGTAACAGGGTATAAGGGCGAGACCCGACAATGCTACAACTGTGGTGAGATAGGTCACCTGATGCAGAATTGTCTTAAGCCACCAAGGCAGAGAGATGCAGGTAGGAGATGGCAGTCTGGGAGGCGCGGTCGCGGTCGTGGAGGTAGAAGAGGTGGCAGAGGAGGCAACCAGGCACATCTGATGTTTACAGATGAGGAAGAAGTTGATGGAGATCTTACAGAGGAAGATCAGGCCCTCATAGAGGCCTATTCCCAGGCACTCAAGGACAGGCAGAAGCTGACAAGTAATGGGAAGAGTGTGAAAGATGATGCTTCCACCTCATCTTCGACCAGGGGTAACTCTGCTTCTCTTGCATATTCAACCACAGATAGTTGTCATACCCTTGCTCTAGCCTCTATACTCACGAGATCACCAGATTGGATAGTCGATTCTGGTGCATCTCGTCATGTGACTTGTGTTGCTGGAGAGTTTTCTTCTTATACTCGCCTAGCAGTTCCAGTGATCATCCAGACTGTGAATGTACCAACACTTTGGCCTTGTCTAATGTCTTGCATGCTCCTTTTCCTGTGAACCTATTATCCATAAGTGCCATTATATCACAATTGAAATGTGTTGTTTTGTTTGATATTCCTAAGGTGATCTTTCAAGAGAATGGGACCGACATGCTACTTGGGATTAGCACTTGGCATAGTAGGCTGTGGTACGTAGATAGGGGGAGTATGGACTCAGTTCTCTCATCTATCGTAGAGAACATGAGGAGTTGGGAAGAGTGTGGAGGACTTACTGTTGCTCCATCATAGGCGCTTAGGTCATCCATCGTTTCTCGTTTTGAGTAGGTTGTATCCACTTTTGTTTGAAAAGGTCAATAGGGCAAAACTGATATGTGATGCGTGTTAGGCAAGCATACCTGAAGCTCTTATGCTAGTTCTGATGGTAGGAGTCATTGTGTGTTTGATTTGATTCATTTTGATGTATGGGGACCTTGTCTCATAACTACTTTGAATGGATTTAGATATTTTGTTTCTTTAATTGATTGATTTTCTCGTGTAACATGGCTTTACTTGATGAAAAACAAAAGTGATTTGCTTGTTTCAAGGATTTACACGAAATAGTTCAGACTCAATACGGTGCAGTTGTAAAGGTATTAAGGTCTGACAATGGGACATAGTATACCAATAGAGCATTTGGGGAGTACAGGTCATCTCAGGGAATACATCATCAGACCACGTGTCTGTACACACTTGAGCAGAATGCAGTAGCAGAAAAGAAGAATATGCATCTCCTTGAGGTAACTCGGAGCATGATGATCTCGATGAAAGTTTCAAAGTATTTGTGGAGCAAGCAGTTCTGACAGCAACCTATTTGATTAATAGAGTACCCTCGAGGGTATTGAATTGGAAGTCTTCGATAGAGATGCTGAAAGGTAAGAATGAACATATTCTTCCTCTCAAAACTTTTGGATGTGTGTGCTTCGTGTAGGACAACATACCAAATGTGGGAAAATTGGATCCTAGGACTGTGAGATGCATCTTTGTTGGGTACTCGAGTACTCCAAAGAGTTGTGTGTTGGAGTCTAGTAGAGAAGAGATTATTTGTAAGTATGAATGTTACATTTCGCGAACTCGAACCGTACTACTCCTCAGAGGTGACATCATCCTTTGGAGATTCGTCTGATACAAAAGGTATGAGACGAGGATGGAAACTAGTAGTGATGGTGAGAGAAGGGTGAGTGTGGATATTTATTGTCCAATTGAGCATTCAGTTGTAGTTGAACAGAAAGAAGGGGATTCGTCCGGGGTTGAACCGAAAGTTGAGGTAAGTCAGGTTGTGATCGAGCCAGAAGGTGGTAGAAATCAGGCTCAGGGGAGTCGAGATATCGTAATGTGTATGTCAGGAGAGAGAAGCAGAATGAGGGAGTCGTGCCTACAGTGCCAAGTCCCTTGTCCCTGCCTACTCCGACTCTTGAGACACCTACACCATCCACCTCAGACTCAAAATACCCAGGTGATATGATTCCTCTCCCTACTCGTACTAGTCTCCTATCGGTACGGAGGACTAAACGTGTGAATGCGGGAGTCCCTCCTGACCGATATGGTTTCCCACTTGATGTTGCTCAGTTTGTCTCTTACTCACACATATCACCTGTGCTTGGAGCATTCATTGCATCATTAGACAGTGTCTTTATTCCTAAGTGTTGGCAGGTTGTTAAGGAAGATTCAAAATGGAAGGCAACCATGCAAGAAGAGCTTGGTGCTCTCGACAAGAATGGAACCTGGGAGCTTGTGTCACTACCCCGGGCAAGAAGGTTGTTGGATGCAAGTGGGTCTTCACAGTGAAGCAGAACCCAAAGGGTCTCATCGAGCGCTACAAGGCTCAACTAGTGGCAAAAGGATATAGTTAGACTTATGGGATCGATTATGATGAGACATTTGCATCAGTGGCGAGGATGAGCACAATAAGAACACTGGTTTCCATGGCAGTAAATGGGAAATGACAGTTACACCAAATTGATGTAAAAAATGCATTTCTTCACGGCGATTTGTTAGAGGAGGTGTACATGGAGATTCCATCAGGATTGCACAAAACAGACATTAGGTAAGGTGTGTAGACTCAAGAAATCGCTCTATGAGTTGAAACAGTCCCTTCGAGCATGGTTTGATAGATTTAGGAAGGTTATGATAGGCATGGGTTATAAGCAGATCAATGCCGACCACACAGCGTTCTTTAGACAACATGGTGGTCACATTACTATGTTGGTTGTATATGTCGATGATATGATTATTATTGGAGATGACGAGGGGGAGATTGCACAATTGAAGGTAAGATTGGGAAATAAATTTGAGGTGAATGATCTAAGACAACTTAGATATTTTCTTGGGATTGAGGTGGCACGTGACGCAAAGGGGATTGTGTTGTCTTAAAGAAAGTATGTTTTAGATCTGCTCACAGAAACATGCATGTTGGGGTGCAGGCCTGCAACTTCCCCAATCGACGTGAATGCCAAGATCAGTGAAGAGGTAGGAGAGCCGGTTGATCGTGAGAGGTACCAAAGACTGGTAGGTAGATTGATCTACTTGGGTCGTACTCGTCCAGATATCTCATTTGCTGTGAGCGTGGTGAGTTGCTACATGCATGACCCTCGAAAGGGCCATATGGACGCAGTTTATCACATTCTGCGGTACCTGAAGAGTGCACCAGGGAAGGGCATGATCTTCAGGCAAAACAGACACATGAACATTGAGGGCTATTGTGACTATGATTGGGCTAGTTGTTACGATGACAGGAGGTCCACATCTGGCTACTGCATGTTTGTAGGGGACAACTTAGTTTTGTGGAAGAGCAAGAAGCAGCCAGTTGTTGCGAGATCAACGGCAGAGGCTGAGTATAGGGCTATGGCATTGGGAGTTGCTAAGATGATGTGGCTGAAAGGGTTATTGGAGGAGCTCAAGGTGAATCACGGAGCCAAAATTAAGTTGTGGTGCGATAGCAAGTCAGCGATCAGCATTGTCAACAATCATGTGTAGCATGACAGATCCAAACATATGGAGATCGATATGTTCTTCATAAAGGAAAAGTTAGAAAGTGGACTATTAGAACTAAGCCACGTAGCTAATGGAGATAAAATAGTTGACTGCCCCACCAAAGGACTTAGTTCAATAGATCTAGTTAAGTTATGCGACAAGATGGACTTGATGGATATCTTTCGCGCATCTTGAGGGGGGAGTGTTGAGATGCATTGTAGGTTTAACATTTATAAACATCGTATGGTCCTTTTAGTAAGAAATATAATTTAGAGAATATTAGAGACTTACATGTAAGATGTAATGTATGGTCTATATAGGCCTATATAGGCACAAGAGCTCAATAAAATCTTGAGGTTCATTCTCTAAAATCTACTCTATTTAACTGTTTTTATTGTAATATTTCAGGCCGAGATTGACTATTACATGAAGAACCCATGGACATACAAAAATCTCATTCATCGTTATTAGGTTCATATGCTTTTGTTTTCAGTTTCTTCAGTTGATGCATGTAGTATTAAATAAGAGCATTGACTTTATTGTCCTCCTTTTGATTTCTTTGAACAAGTTTGTTTAGATAATGAACCTGCGCCACAGTAAATACAGAATAATTAAGCACCAGAATGAATCAGTAACTTCTTTTTTCTATGGTTGATTATGAAATGCAACAGTCTTCATCACTTGTTTGATTTGTTCATCGTTTCAATGCTACTAACATTGGCATTTGACGAAATTGAGTTTCTTCCATTATTCACCAGTCTTTACCTTGTTATATAACATTGGTAGTATGTGTTTATACGTGGGGTTTGTTCATATTTGTATAATTGTATGTGACTAATACAAGTCTGCGCAAAATTTTGCAGTGATTTAATTTTTTTCCCCACATCATGATCGTTTAAGTTCCAAGTCTGCGCCACAATTATTTTAAATTATTGCACACTTTTTTAGATTACTGTGAAAAAAAACTAATATGGTGTGGTGACAAAGATTTATTGCGGCATTTTTTCAAGGTGAAAAGGCCAGTTCTGTAATAAATAAAATTTTAGATACTTATTCATGAGCGGTATCTAATACATGACTACATGTTAAACTTTTTTTGTTATTGCGGCATTATTTTCAAGGTGAAAAGGCCAGTTCTGTAATAAATAAAATTTTAGGTACTTTTTTCATGAGCGGTATCTAATACATGACTACATGTTAAACTTTTTTTGTTATTGCGGCATTCTTTTTAAGGTGAAAAGGCCAGTTCTGTAATAAATAAAATTTTAGATACTTTTTCTTGAGCGGTATCTAATACATGTTAAACTTTTTTTTACACAATTTACATAATTTTTCAAGTTTGATAGAATCAAACTTAAGGTCCTACATACTCTTCACCTTAAATTTTTTTTTTCACAAATTCATGTTGGTCTATATTTTTTCACTGAAAAGATATTAGTTCATAAAATAAAAACTTAAATATGTCTAACGTGATTCAACATGTTCAACCGTGAGTGAATATATAAGCCTAATCGTGATTAAATGTAACTTATCATAATATCATATACATGAACCTTTTTTTTGAGAGTGCACGTGACCCATTTTCACGTTACAATATAATATGCAGCACATCACAAATGAAATAGTGTATCCACATGTGTCGTATCATATACATACCGGAATATCGCGTCTTAAATTTTAACATGTTTTCTGAGAATTCATATCCGATGGGATATTTCATAATACGAAATAATCATTCAACGATTCACATTACATTGAGATTCACATGCAGAAATCTTGATTTAATTTCACTGTATTATTTCACCAAAGTTGGGTGCGAGTTTTTTAAACATGGCATATATAAATACAGCTAGAACTTATCAATCAATACTCACCACTGTATGCTTACACAAAATCCGGCATGGTCACTTGTTTACAACAGTGCGAGCAGCAACCCAACAAATTTATCTGCGCTTATTTAATGCTCCCTTGCGGGATCTAAATTTCCTATTGCGAGCACCAGTCAACGAGTCACTAATTTGTGACCCACATATGATCAGAGGTGTAAAAGAGAGCATAGACATGTTGGCCCCAAAATCATTGGCTTCATGCCTTCATGGCTTGCTTGCCACACTATTTGGGGTCCCTTGACAACTCACGCCGCTTGTTGAACATGAACATTAACAAGTCAGGCTCATGATTAGTACTTTGTGCACTTTGATATCAAACTTGCATCAAACTTGATTGATGGACTCTCCAAAAAATAGATAATGTTTTCTTTTTATAATTTTGTCCTCATTTTAATATTAGTAATTTTGATGTCAAAGTTCCACAGGTTTTGAAGAAGTTAGATATCATTATATCTATATAAGGTAGTAAGGTTCTAACAATCACCATCGCACCATCTATAATTTGCCACGGAGACCCTCTAGGTAATAACTACGGGCGGAGCTACATGAGATCAGAGAGAGACATCCATCTCACTCTGAATTTTTTTTTTACAAAATAAGTTTGTGTATTTATACGATTTGTTATTTTTTTTTTGCAAAATAATCATATATCTAAAATGTACATCATTTTGTCCATCTCTGAAAAAAAGTAATAAATCTTGCCTCTCCCTGACAGAAATCCTGAATTCGCTCTGAATAACGGTATTGTCATCATGATAGCTATACTATATTTCAAAAAGTCTCAAGTAAGCTATTTTTAACATTATCTAATGTATCTAGAAGCTACAAATAACAAGTGAAATAGATAATTATCCATCTCACATTACAATATTGATATCGGATCAATATTTTTTAAGGTCTTTGTTACGGGTGCAAGTAAACCTGCATAATTCAACCAACCTGACCCAAAATGGTGGGGGCATGAATTGAATTTTACTGAATTCGATAATCAATATTTGGTGACGAACTTTGAGCAAATTGACGAGTAAAATCCGATCGGGCCGTATTATGTTAATTTTTTAAAACAAATTATTTTATATGACTAAAATTATATTATCGGCGTATAATTATCTAAAAAATTGTGACATGATAAAAAATAACGTGGTACATTGATAAATTTTGAAGTTTTCAATAAAACGGTTCTTTATGTTTGTATTAGATCATATATGTTAAAAAATTATCATTTTTAATTATTAAATTATTTATTATTTATATTATTTTTAATAAATTTTATGATCTTAAATCCTCCAATTCGCGAAAACTGATTGTCTAAAATAAAATCCAAAATGAATTATTTTTGTCTTAAATTAGTCAGTTACGGATTGAAAATATTATAACCCGACACTGATATATTGAGTTGAAATTTATGTGAAATCCAACCCATTTGCACCCCTAGTCTTTGTCCTTTAGTATTTTGAAATAGTTTTTTCATAGAGATCAATGAAATTTCTAAATTTCTAAATTATGTAGTCTCTGTTGATAATACCTCAGGTATCAATAACTATGTATCATTTTCTAATCAAATCAAAGTACCTCAAATATAAATATAGTTAGAATCAAATTATAAAGTATGTACTGTTTCTCTATTCAAAATAAATACCTCGAGTATCAATGACTAAGTATCCATGTTCCAATAAAAGTAAACTAGATACAATTTCAAGAAATACAAAGTTTAGTGTATTGCTATTATTATCGGTATAAGGTTGCTAAGTTGGTACACTTTTAAAGTTTTAATGACATAATTTTTTAAGGTACGGAATATATTACAGACGTGCTATTTTAAAAGATTGATCTCAGTATCTCACCCCCATCAAAATCAAAAGAAATCCTACAAATATTATAAGATGTTATATAATTCTTAAACATATTGAACAACAACCAGCTTTGTCTTTGTAACGAATTTAAATATACATATACAAAAATACTGTAACTTGTTCATACTTTTGTTATAAAAATGTTAAAATATTAAATTATTGAGCTTTGAAATGATCTTCTGTTGAATTAGGAAAAAATCTATATCAATTTCTACTTTATTATAAGAAAGTATTCTTTTTTCCGGCCAGAAATATATTCTTTCTTTTTATAAGATGTATTAAGATATATCATGAAACGGCGGCAAGGATTGTTTATTGTTTTCCCCTCCACTGAAACTTTTATACAACGATGTACAATTTCATATGGTAACCAACTGCAACCTCTCAAATAAAACCCGTTACATGGTAAACTAATCAATCGCATTCACAGCAATGTCAACCTCAGAAAATGGTTACCTCCTGATCCCACGGGAAAAGCACCACCTTGTCAGTTCATCCTTTCGTTCTCTCTATTTGATCTTTTGTTTTTCTCTTCAGTCCCACTTACGCTACGCATATACCTCTCCTTTCTCCTTTCCCCCCCTCTTTCTCTTTTTCTCTCCGCCATTTATTTATTGTTCTTATTCTATTTCGTGAAACCTTTTCTTTTCTTAATTATTCCCTTTATACCGCTTTCCACCTTTTTTTCTTCACCAACCCAACCCAATATCTGCGCCACAGAGAGACCCCGTGAGATCATCCGAGATCAAGAGAAATAATAGAGAGATTATAGAAAGGGATTAAGGATTGATTGATTAGAGATTAGATGGCTTCTTCAGCCACTGGGGGTAGCCATGGAGGTTACGATTATTCCTTTAAAATTCTTCTAATCGGAGATTCTGGTGTGGGAAAGAGTAGCTTGCTAGTTAGCTTCATCTCTTCTCAGCACGAGGATCTAGCCCCGACAATCGGTACTTTTTACACTTTTCTCTCCGCTTTTTCTCTTATTTTATTGAATTCTGGGAATGCTGGATCTGAGTTACTGTTTTGTTTTATTAGTAATTGCTTGTGGGCTTGTGGCTTTAATTGGTATTTTCTTGAATTGGTTATTGCCATGGTTATATTAGTTTTTAGCTATTGGTTATCTAATTGCTTTAATAACTAATAAAATGGAAGAATTTAGCTCAATTTAGGTTGATTGGTATACACTTGCACGCACGCGATCAGTTTATGTAACAGTTCTGTGAACTTACAAGTCCTAACTTTTCCGAATAAAATTGTTAGTACCTCTTTCTATTATGACTATAATTTTTGTGAAGTACAATACTGGTTTTTATCAATGTACATATGTGAAAGTATTACTCCTGGACAGTGTATTGGTTTTCCAAGGGAAGTTAAATGGACCAAGTTAGGTTGATCAAGCCTGATCAGACACTGAAGTGAATTGTCTACCTAGCAAAAAGCAACTGAACCTCTGATTTTAAAATAGTGGAATAAGTTTATCTAGTTCTTAACCATATTTTATGGCTGGATGAGTCAATGTTATTTTTGAAAATGCGATGATAATTGATTTATACACAAAATGTTCAAACAAGAAATCATTTTTATTATTTTATATATGTTCTCTGATTGTAAATTTGATGTTTTCTTGTAATGTTTCCATGATCTCCTCAGACTCCAGTAAATTGTAATTAGCATACTATGCAGATTGTTACTAATACCAATTAGAGTGAATTGTAAGAATGATCTAGACATTTTGTACTTCATTTAGACAAGGATTTGCTTTTTTTTAGCAGTTAGATATCATATAGCACCTTCTTTTAATTTTTCAGGAGTTACTTGTTTCTATTTGATTTTGGAATTTACAACTGTTAATTTGTCATGTTTCTTTGATCAGTTCTCTGTACTATCTAAATTTTTACTTTTTATAACATTGACTGCGCCTTTTGATCAGGAGTCGATTTTAAAATAAAGGTGCTGAATGTTGGTGACAAGAAGCTAAAACTCACTATATGGGACACAGGTTAGTTTGTTATGTCAAATATTTCTATTTTGGTTCTATCTTAGCAGTATTTCAATTTCACACTCAATCTTTGTAGTTAGTCTGGAAAATTCTTGGCATATTTTGAACACTAATCACTATTCAATGTTTGTGTTAACAGAGTTTGTTTTCCCACGATACCAGGTGATATCTGTATAATGTGAAAGATTTAGTGAGATGCCATTATAATAACAATATAGAATGGGAACGCTAAAACTGAAAACCAATTTGAAATTGAATACACATCAAATGAAGCACATGAAATCAATTATCCAAAGTTATTTTCTGGGAATGGAACTGGTTTAGTCCAGTAAAATAATGCATTCAAATTCCAATCTAATATGGCAGCAATGTTTATCTTTACTTCAAATGAATTTGTGATGTGCTTTGGAAAATTGTGCAGCTGGACAAGAGAGATTTAGAACTTTAACTAGTTCTTACTACAGAAGTGCTCAAGGAATTATTTTAGGTAATGACAAAAATTGTCTCATTTCATTTGTCAGCTTTTAAATTGAGAGTGGAACAGTTCCAAATAAACACTTCTTTTTTAGTATATGATGTAACAAGGAGAGAGACTTTTACAAACTTGTCTGATGTGTGGGCCAAGGAGATAGAGCTCTACTCAACAAACAAAGACTGTATCAAGATGCTTGTTGGGAACAAAGTTGACAAGGTATTGGTCACATATTTTTGTCTCTATTTTGTATTTCTGCTGAACTTGTTTGTGATGATGTTAACATTAGTCATAGCAATAAAATGCTCCTCTGACATTGTGGGTTCCCACTCACTTCCCGCCAGCTTCACCCATGTTCTAATTTAAGACTTCTTGTTTGGCCATACTAAGGTAATATTAAAATAGATATTCCCCCCTTGTCTTGTTTGGCCACACTAAGATAATATTAAAGTAAATACCACCCCCCACCCCCGTCATGTTACATATCTCTCTATTTGAAATACACCTTGGTATACGCTCGTTCACAATTTATGGACCGCTACTTACACTGGGCATATCAGTTGCATTTTGGGAAACCAATGGTAATGAATTATTTTTACCCCCCCCCCCCCCCCCCCCCCCCAAACCACCAAACAATGCACATAAGAAAATGAGAGGTTAAGAGGACACATGCCCACATCATTTTTCTGCTATTGTTTTACCTTATTTTGGGTTAATGACTAAAATACCCTAACTTCCTTTATGTCATTGTACATTTGGACTATTGCATTAGCTTTTACAAGGAAATTGTGGAAAATCAGACCACCCTTTATCCATTATTTAGTGCTGCACTTGTCAGTTTGTCTGTCTGGGTTCTCGCACACATGTTGGGTACATTGAACTTTTAGCTAGCCTTATACAAGAAAATATGAAAGAATAGACCAACTGATTATCTATACTTTAGTTTTGCATTTATCAGATTATTATTCTAAAGAAATTAGGATATATATTCTACTGTTCTTTTTGTCTTTCAAAGAAGTTTATCAAACATAATAAGTACTTGGTAACGGTTTCTTAATTTCTTGTAATAGGGAGATAAGTTTTCAAGGTTTTTCTTATTTGTAGTAAATGGGAGATAACTTTTAATGGCTCCAAAGAAAAATACAATAACTCCTGTAATTACAAATGAAGAAACTAAAATGGTTCTGGTGTATTGAAATTATTTAGGGAGAATAAATTTGTGAGTCTAGATGTCAAAAGTCCGAAAACGGAGGTAGTCATCTGGAGCAAGTTTGATAATCCCAGAGAATGCATAAAAGGTCTAGGTGGTTGAATTGTTCTTCACAAAAGGCCTAGGGGGCTAAATGCTCAAAACTTATTTTCAGAAAATGTGGAAGAGGTGTAATAATAGAATCTTTGGATGGGTTGTGGTCAAATCAACCCTTCTTTTAAACTTACTGTAACTAATTAATGGTGGTGGGATGTAATAAAAGGACAGTAAAAGACGAGAGCGGATTTATTACTATATATGTAATGCAGCAGTTTCCTAGTAATAATGAAATCATAAACAGCATCTATAAGTCAGAAACTGATATTAATCGAAGGCAAAAACTTGCATACTCCAAAAAATGGGTACATTGGGTACTTTAGTCCATCTGGGCTGTTGAATTTCTCGAGATCGCTGAAAAGTGATTTCTTGGGAAACGCAGCAAAAGTTAAAGTGGATCATTTTTCACCAATCTCGAATGACCTAGAGTACCCAGTGTACCATCTTTTGGAGTACGCAAGTTTTTGCCTTAATCGAACCCATCAGTATGAAAATTTATTTTTTCTCTCTACCGTCTTATACAATAAATTGATATCTGTGTTCTGCATAGTAGGACAGTGAAAGAGAGGTAACAAAAGACGAAGGACTTGCATTTGCACAAAAATCAGGTTGCTTGTTTCTCGAGTGTAGCGCCAAGACAAGATCTAATGTGGAGAAATGTTTTGAAGAACTTGCTTTAAAGGTAAGATCAAATGCATCAATGTTTCAGCACTTAGTGTTTTATATGTTAAATTTTCTGGATTAAAACAGCTTAGGATAGGAAATACCAGAATTGTATATGCCTTAGCGTTGTTGCTTCATCTGATATCTCTCTACTTAATGACAAAATAGTTAGCACTGGAATTAACTGAATTCATCTATTACATTAACGAAATTCTTGCACAATAAGTGCATTATGGAGTTATCCACTGTAACATAGATGATGACCATTCTACAGCTAGTGATTTGTTGATTAAGTTCTGGAGATATTATCCACGCTGGCACAATAATCTTCCAACTTAAAAATTGAACATACGACGGGGAAGAATTTCATTGAAGTCGCAATTGCATGCAAGACGAATAGTGTCAATAGTTCAGTTTTAAGTTCAATTTATGCTTTGTTTCTACCAGATTTTGGAGATTCCGAGCTTATTAGAGGAAGGATCATCAGTTGTTAAGAGAAACATATTGAAACAGAAGCAAGAGAATAAAAATAGTGCAAGTGGTGGGCCTGGTTGTTGCTCATAGGAGATATCAAGAGCCGTGCAAATTATGTAATTCCGTTGGTGCAACTTGTTTTACTCGTATTGCGCCATCTTGTGCATTTGTGTATACTTGAGCAATGGGTTAATTTGGATGTTGCAAATCTGTCATGCTGATCATCTCTTTATTTTCTCTTTCTTTCTTATACTCATTTTCCCTTTATTTGTTCTGTATATGTGATATTTGTGCATTGTGTGTGCCGGGTGATGATAGCTTATCAAATGTAACCTTAAATATTGGTTATGTTTTCTTCTAATTTTCTAGAGATGTAGGCCAGAAGCCTACTGGGACAATAGTAAGATTGTGTTTTCTTTTTACACTGACAATAATGCATTGGTGAATAATCAAAAGGCAAAGAGTAGCCTTTTAAGCTATTAGTGGTGCACTAAAGGATCGAAATTCCAACAATGTTCAGAGCTGTTCCATTTTTCTTTTTCTATTTCGGACCGAAATAGTTTTGTATAAGATACCTCATACCTGTAGAACTGCAGACGCATTATTTAATGGGGTAGTAATTTCGTTTGTTCAAAAAGCACGCAATAAGATGCAAATAGTACAAGGCGCACAAATGCTACAAGTGTCATTTTGCATACTGTGAGAAGTTACACGGTGTGAACTGTTTCGCAAATAAAATGTGTTTCAAGCAAATTCCTGATGATAACACATTACGTAGCAAATCCAGCAAATAACGAATTGCTTTGAATCAAACTTCGCATAGTGAGCAATCAAGTGTCACTGAAATCGGTTTAGGCCACGAAAAAATATGTCCTCTGTGTACAAGGTTCTGGTAAAATTGTTATACCATGAATTCTGTACTAAATCATTGAATCACACACATACAAACCATCATAGTGTCGTAAAAGAAAATATGTGCTTGTTGATTCAAACTAGAATCAACTATAAGCAAAATATGCATTCAGCATTCATCAATTAGACTTGACCTTCGTGGCTTCATGTCTTGGTGGGCTTTTTGAAATACATAAAAATAAATACAAACAATACCGGGCTCAGCCCAAATACGGTCCCGTCAAGCGGATCAAATATTCTCACATTCCCCAGCCCGTTCATACACCCTTATTAAACCCATCATTATATACGTTGAAACGAAATTCTCTTCGCGTATTTTTCTATGCTCACTCTGCGTAGGTTAATTTGGACCGTAAGATTATATTAATGATTTCATCCTGAATCATATTAGTGACAATTGAATGTTGATCTTTGATTCGCCGGTTCAGATAAACATGCGTAAAGTGAAAACAAAAAAAATGTGTGCATAGTATACGGTTCCTAAATGCTATGGTTCAGCTTTAATTATGGTTTTGTTTGAGACAACCACAAAAGCTTATTGCCTTTTCAACATCCAACAATAATAAAAGCAACAAAAAAATCTTTTGTAGAAAGGATTATGATAAAAATAAATAAATCACACAGATAAACTGCCAGCCTAAGTAAGCAGTACTTTTCACACAAATTCTTCTTAATCAAGTGAAATTGGCCTCCTCAATTACATGCAAAAGCATAGTTAATGTATGTTCTCAGTCTCTGTCTCTTTTTTTAAACAGAACCCTTTCAATACATTGAAATCATAAAAATACTTTACACGAATAAGACATGCTTTATTTATAAATTTGTCATGTACCGTGTAGAGATGCTTATTAGCTCCACTGCACCACATATAGCACCTTAAAATATCTCCCTCATTTAATAAGCCGAATGCACGTTTGCGTAAAGAAAAATCTACAACTATATTTTTAACCCTCAAGAGCAAAAAAAAATAGAAAAAGTGGTTAGTCCGAGTGAAATAATTTCGACCTCTCTTTGATAGATATTTGTAGGTTTATGAGTTTCAGCGAAAATATCTCTTAGCATATTGACATCTTTGAATTTATACGGACCGATTATAGTGAGACCGATTATAGTGAGGCTCTACAGACTCATTGTATTTAAGAAAATGATTTTTTTTTATACGAGCACTCTAATGTTTTTGCATCGTATAATGCTAGAAGAATGTTATTTTGAAATAGTGATAATATAGTACTATTTTCACTATGTAAAATATGGAATGAAAATGTTGTTCGGTAATTATTGGTTAATAAAAATATTATTTCGCGAGAAATAATATGGAGTTATTCACGGGTAAGTGTTCGGACTTGATTTTTTAAAATGCAAAATTTAATGTATTTTTAGTTATTTTTATAGTGAAAATGGATTTTAATTATATTTTAGTGGGCTTTAGTTGGTTTGTACTCGAGTTTGATCTCAACCTCAGTGTCCGAACTTAGTTGTGCTCGGGTTTAATTGAGCTCTACATCCGCCTTGCGCCCCTGATAATTTTATTTGAGCCTTTTCATAATTTATGGTATTATATTTTTGAACCATTTTGTAATTTAGAAAAAATATGATTTAAGTTACAAAATGGAACTCATTATAACCTCTACATTGCGCCGAGTAAGATACAACAATGTAGTTTAGAATAGTTACAAAATGGAACTCATTATAATAGTTTTTAGAATAGTGTAATTTTAAAAGAGTGGTATAAAAGTGGTATTCTTCACTATTTTTAACTATTCAATGTAGTTTAGCACTTGTCATTTGAAATAGTTGAAGTGTTGATAATTATGATAATAATAATGAAATATTATAATACTAATAAAAAAATAATAAATAATAATAATAATAACAAATAATAATAAAATAATAAAAATAATGATGAAATATTATAACAATAATAAAATAATAATAATAATCGTAAATAATAATAAAATGATAATAATGATGAAATATTATAACCCTAATAAATTTTTTAATAAATAACAAATAATAATAATACTAATAATAAATAATAAATAATAAATAATAATAAATAAGAATAATAATAAAATAAAATAAATAATAATATAATAATTATTATCATAAATAATAATAAAATAATAATAAGAATGAAATATTATAATACTAATAATAAATAATAATAATAAATAAAATAATAATAATGATGAAATATTATAATAATAATAATAAATAATAATAATAATAATAAATAAAAATAATAATAATAAGGGAAATTTTTTGAAATGCCACTCCAAAACAACTAATTTGGCAAAATGCCACCACGAAATCAGTAATTGTCTAAATGACATTAATACTCACTAACTATTTTAATTTTGCCATTATCTTATTTTTAATTCAATTTAAAAGACCTGTTATTTCAAAATGCCAACATTGCCCTTTTCAGTTTTTTATTTCGACGAAAATCAAAGAAATGGATCGATTGGATGGATCCAACAGATCAACTCTCACTTCAGTTCATTCTTCTCGAGCTTTTCTTCTTGATTCTACCAGTCTGTTCGACGAGCAAACCCTAGCTGTCGCGAGCCTCCGAGATTTTGTGTCGCCTCGCCGCTGCTGTGACCAGAAGGTTTTGGCTCGCCTCTCCTAAGCTGTCGTCAGAAGCTTTTGCCTCGCCTCGCCTAACCAGGTCAGCTTTCTCGCCTCAAGCTTGATTAGGATATTTCAAGTTCAATTGATTTGGGTCCTTTCTCGCCTCAAGCTTCATCAGCAAAGCTAGAGTTCGATCTGGGTCCTTTTTTTATGCTGTTACTCGATTTGATTAGAGCATAGATTCAACCAGTAACAGAATGCACTGAAACAGGCAGTGATTCTACGTAGAGAGAAACCTATTTAAATTTTGTTTTATTTGAAGTTGAATGTCTACCTTGGTCTTACACTCTCACCCGCAAAAAGGGTCAAAACAGTAATGAACTTGTGAGACTCTGATACTTGTTTATGTTATAGACCAAAGTTTATTGAGGCTTAAATGTCAAGGTATCACTTGGTTGCTTGTCAACCAGTTACAGAAATATATCTTCTTTTACATGTACATCATTAGTTTGGTTCTTCCTTGGGGTCAATTTACGACGGTATTTCTGTATATTCTGATTTCCAGCTTACAAATTGCTTCCCTTCTTTGTAAAAATGTCAGGAATAATTATGTGATTGCTTCCCTTTTTACTATGGATATTGCTTTCAAATCTGTCTCTCTCTCTTTCACATTTCCAGCTTTCAAATTGCTTTCAAATGCTTCCCTTCCAACTCTGGATCAGTTAATTCTGTAATTGCAAGTGACGCTACAGTTGGTTAATTTTCCAGGACATTGTATGGATCACTCCAGTTTGAAGCATGGGAGCAATTCGTCTAACGGGTCGTCATCACAAATCAGAAAGTTGCCATTGGTGGAGTGTCCATACTGTGGAGTGTACGTAGGTGGTTTGTGAGCACTACAGAAGCTAATCCTGGGAAAGGATTCTACAAATGCGACAATAAATCTGTAATTTTATCTAAATCATTTACTTTCGGAATGAACTGACATGAAAAAATCTAACTTGTTTCCAAAATTGCAGAATAATTGTCGATTCTGGAAATGGAAGAAAGACTATGAGAGATATCTTTGTAACATCGGTGTATTTGGAATGCAAAGCAATGCATCATATGAGGTATTACAACATGAGATGTTACAATTGAAGAACGAGCAATCACGATTAGTTGCATTATTGAAGAATGAAATCGAAGCACTATCGAAGGAGATCAATGTGATGAAAAATGACATTGGTGAAATGAAGAAGGAAAATGACAAGTTTATCGCCATATCGGACACGAGAAAATCCCTACTTGTTGTAATTGTAGTATTCGTAATGATTTATGGGTTTATTGTTAATATGAAATGATATATAATTGAATTGGGAAATTTATGTATGGTTATTGGTGCTGTTAGATGAGTTGTACTTTGACTACCAATGTGGATTGTTTTTTGTATTGAATTATTGGTGCGGTAGTAACTCTCTTTTAACAAAACAGTGGTGAAGTATATGGTTATACAACGAATACTGTGTTGGTTTATCCAACTGATATTCAATGTGAATATTCACAGTCGAAAGATGTCAATGCAATTCGTGAACACACAGTAGTAATTTAACAAGGTTCGAGTGAGACAACTGGCCATAATTAACCTCCGCCTATATATAACAGGTAGTAATTTTCTACTTGACACATATGACTATTTTTCAAACTTTCAATTCTGATAAATGTTCAATTTAAACAAATCAGAATTGCATATAAAGCTTACTTTATTTTACCAGTTCACTTTTGAAACTCATAGAAAATTAACAGCAAAATAATTGATTTATGGTGGCAAAGAACTGTACAAAGAAGTACCAGAACACGGGAATGCAAGGATTTTTTAGTCTGAGAGCAAAGAACCACAGCACATAAGTTCTGTTATTTTCGCAACACAATATTTTTCCCATAAATTAAACGTGAGACATTAGCAGCAGTAGTGAATAAACAACACAAAATAGTCTCTTCTGATTCATCATAGTGAAAAAAGTTGTCATGACAAAATAAACAACACAAAAATTTCCCCAATGACAAAATGTAAGACGTAACAAGTCAAGAAGCACAGCACATAAGTCCTTCAATTAAGTCCTTCCCTTTCAAGAATCTCTTCTGCTTCACATCCTCTCCTCCTAAATTTTCATCACAGAAGAATATAATTATGTTAGCTATGTTAGCTTTCAAGATTTTCATCACAGAAAGCAGAATTTTCATCACAGCACATAAGAAAGCAGAATGTTAGCTATGTAACACTAGAAAATAAAGAAGCATATAATCAACCTTTTTTGGGTGCTTTTGCGGACCCTTGGATTTTCGGGTTCTCCAACTTTGCATGTTCTTTGTTGATGTCCAAAGTGTTTGCATCTCTTGCATTGTTGTCTTCTCGCACCCGACTCTAGACATCTAGGGATTCTCTCTTTTCTGGGCCTACCGGGAGGTCTCTTAGCTACTGGTGGGAATACTTCAGTTTCAAGATTAACCTTTTCCCACTTTGATTTGTCCGGCATTGCTGGAATTTTTCCTACATAAGCCACTTTGAACCTAGCAACAGAGTAGTATTCGTGCACATAATCTTCAATATTTGCTCCTCTAAGTGAGCAAATGAATGCAACAGCATGCATGCAGGGTTTTCCAGTTATCTGCCACTCTCTACAACTGCATTGCTTCGTTTCTAACTCAACTACATGCCTCCAAAGATTACCTCCCGTGTCTACGCCGCTTACTTCACCATAATCATTACCCCCTCTAACAATTTTTGGCCTACCACAAGTCCTGCTAGATTCGTGCAATTCTTTGAGTACACTTGGAACAATGAGTCCTTCAAATTTACTCACTATTGACCTCCTCACGTTAAACTTTTCCAACAATAGTTGTCTAATCTGATCAAGAAGATCAACCAAGTGCAAACCTTTGAATGCTTTTATCCAAGCGTTGAAGCACTCAGATATGTTGTTATTCACGTAGTCCACTTTGCTCAAATCGGAAAATTGGCTCCTGCACCATATGGCCTTGTGGTTCTTCTTCAAATAGTCAATGACACTGGGTGGTAACTTATCCATATGGCGCTGACACGTATCCAATGAATATGCCTTCGATGCGCAATACATATCCAAATTGTGGACATCACCTGCACAAAGATTTTTACATCAGATTTGATTCAATCGATATTACTAATTTGAAGTCACATCTTTTTTATTTTACCATGGAACTTCTTTTTGAAGTTTTTCATCAAATGCCTCATGCATTCTCTATGCTCGGCATATGGAAAAACACTTGGGATAGCGGCTTCTAGTCCTTTTCCCGCATCTGACGATATTGTCAATCCCGAAGGAGTTCCTATCGCTCGCCTAAGTTGAGTTAGAAACCACTCCCAATTTTCAGTGGTCTCCAAGTCAAATGCTCCATATGCAACAGAATACAACCAATTGTGCCCATCAATACCAACAGCTGCTGCAAATTGACCCTTATACTTTCCTACAATTATTAAAATTTAAAAGTATTTAGCAATTTAGGACAAGCTTTTAGAAAAAACCCAAATGGTTTCGTTACTACCTGTCAAATGAGTCGAGTCGACGCCTAGATATGGTCTGCAACCATGTAAAAACCCATCAATGCATGGCTTAAGTGCTACAAATACCCTCTTGAATCGTGTCTTGTTGCCAACTCTCTCAATATCTACCTCAACAATGCTTCCTGCACATCTCTTCTCCAATTCTCGCTTATAACGGTACAAGATTTCAAAGCTCTCCTCCCATGACCCATGGATTTGATTAAGAGCAGCTTCTCTACCAGACCAAGCTTTGTTGTAGCTCACCTTCACATGAAACTCATCTTCGAACTTCTTTTTGACGTCTTTGGCTCCAGCCGATGGATTCTTTTTCAACCAATCGGTCACCCTATCTGAAACCCATGACTTAGAAGCCATTTTGCTGTCAACCATTGTAGTTGATGGACAAGTGTGCTCATGTGGTAGCACCTTCACCTACAATTACATGATTTTCGTTAGTACACATTAGCAATTTACATTAGTAACTAATTGTGAATTCTTACCTTGAAGATATTGCTTTCTCGGATAACAGAGGCATGAATTCTCCAAGGACAGCTAGGATTTATACATTTCCCTATGAACCTCTTCTTATCGGTCTTAATTGTAACGACTTCAAACTCATTTTTTATAGCAAAATGTCGTAATGCCTTTCTAAAGGCATAAACATCAGGAAATAATGCACCAGTTTCTAATTTGGGATTTTCAGGATCAAGACTAAATTTCTTTTCATTCTCAGCTACACCCTCCACAGTTGGTTCCTCGTGCACACTACTCGGCCCAATAGGATCAAAATCAATGTTAACCTCCTCGGCATGTTCATCAACATCTGAATAATACATGAACTCATCGTGCAAAGCCACATAACCATCAGCTTCCGCATCGTCAAACTGAGAGGATTTGTCATGAGTGCTCCCGACTTGACTTTGACTACCAATTTCAATCAACGGAGTCGGTTGGATTGGAGTGCATGGTCCTGCAGCATCCGTGCCACTACATTTCGGACCAATCCTTGCTTCCATATTTGTTAGAACAACTAATACAAAAAAGGAAAGGGAATATCAGAATACAAAATACCAATATCAGCTGGTACCAGTGGTACCAGTGCAGCTGATACCAAAATATAAGAATACCAGTATCAGAATAATGAGCTATTAGGGTGAGCTGGTAATAGGTACTAGAGCAAATAACATTGCTGGTAATATGTAATGAGTTGTTAGGGTGAAAAACAGTGGTACCAGAATACTACTTTGGGCGCAGATCAGAAAAACCAGTATAAAAAACGAGTTTCTAGCAAACTTGGCCAGATCAGAAAAACCAGATCAGTAAAAGTACCTGGTGGGCGCAGATTAGAGTCCTGGAGACAAGACAGAGCAATGGCTTGGAGAAGAGCTGGAGAAGAGCGACGATGTTGGAGCGGCGATGGCGGAGCGGCGATGGCGGAGCGGCGATGGCGAGGGACTGGCGAAACCCTTGTTTGTCGAGTCTGATTTGGAATTGATCGATTTTGATTGGGTTTTGAATGGGGCCTTTTTTTATTGATTAATATTATCTGCAAAATAAAAACAAATCTGACAAGGGGTAAATTTGGCATTTAGAAAGAATAATATTTTTAATTGAAATTAAATGATGGTAATGGAAAAATTAAAATAGTTAGTGAGTATTAATGGCATTTAGACAATTACTGATTTTGTGGTGGCATTTTGCCAAATTAGTTGTTTTGGAGTGGCATTTCAAAAAATTTCTCTAATAATAATGATGCTGATGAAATTTTATAATACTAATAATAATAAATAAAACAATAATAATATTATTATTATTAATAATAATAGTAATGATGAAATATTACAATACATTAAAATAATAATAATAACATAATAACATAATAATATGTGTTATATTCAGTAATAATGAAATTAAATAATACACAGGGTGATATATATAATAAAATATTATTAATTACTAAATATAATACAACATAATCAAATACTAATTGCTAAACCGCTAAACTACCTATTGGTTGGTTTAGTGGAATAGCAAATGGTTGCACCATTCCGAAAATTTAAAGGATTGTTTGACACTTACGTGGAATAGAATAGCACTCTATTCCACTAAATTAGTAGTGCAAACGGACCCTAAATCTTTTTGTGTACGACTCCTTCTAATTCTCGATAAAGAGAAACCTAACCAAGTTCGAATGTATATAAAATGATTATCATTTTTTGTATTTTTTATTAGAATAAATCTATTGTCCCCTGGTTTTGTGTCCCCCTCTCACGCCCCCATCCCGTTACGTTATAAAAAGAAATTCGAATTCTTTTTCGATTATTTCCCTTTTATCTCTGACCTCTATCGTCTCTCCCAAATCGTATCTGAAATTATTTTGCCCATGGTGATTCTCCACGATCTCGCGCCGAGCCTTGCATCAGAGTGCCCCATCGCATCTTTATCTTTCCATCTCTCCTTAGATCGATGTTGTTTTTCAGATGGCGATCAGGTTGGTGTGTTGAGATCTCCACTTCTTAATGTGACAGGTTACGATTTGTTGACGGTAGACGAGCTCGACGACGATCAGATCAGTGTGTTGAGATTCAGTACTGATGTCAGCTCATCTTTTTGTATTGATGTGTGTTGATGTGTTGAGAAGGTGGAAGCAATGAGCTCTATACTGACAAGATAGCGACGATCAGGTTGTTGTGCAACGATCCGAGGCTGAGACGAGACCAGGTCACATTAGCAAAAGATATCAGTTCTCAGATCTGATGTGTTGAAGCTGAGTGATGAGACGGGTTCAGAAGCTGAGATACTGACAAGAAAGGGATCAGACGAAGTGATGAGACGAGATCATTTCCCAGATCTTGATATTGAGATACTGACAAGTAAGGGATCATTCGATGGATGAGAGCTGAGTTCAGAAGTAGATACTTTGAGATAGTAAGTTACTTTTTTATCTTAAACTCGAAAGCCCTATTTGTTTATACCGTAAGACAATATTTCAGTAACAACCTTGAAAACTGAAAGCAAAAACAGATTAGAAATTGCATGTATTTGATTTGTTGTGGTATTTGGCACAGGAATGTACTTCTCTCCCAATTTGATCTGAGAAATGATATGTAGGTGCAGTCTCTAAATTAGGACAAACAAATCTCTATATTGTGACAATCAAGTCTTTATATTGCATCAAACAAATCTTTGTATTTAAAAATGTAGCAAAACTATTGCAAAATTAGAACATGTAAGTTTTTATATTAGGACAAGTTAGTCTCTATATTTCAACAGCCAAGTCTTTATATTTTATAAATGCAGCAAAACTACAACAAAATTGGAGCCTTCAAGTCTTTATATTAGAAACATCAAGTCTCTATTTGACAGTTTTTTTGGTCAAAATTACTAAATTGCAGATGACATAACAAAAGAGAGGTTGCTTGTAGCATATCATATTTTGACTGATGAAAGCAATGATGAAGCCAATGTTTTGCAATGATGAGCTTGTATGTTGTTATCTGTATTGATAAACTGCTGAACTTGTCTGTTAGGAATCAACTTGTTTATCTTACAACTCTCAAGTCTTTATATTACAGCTCTCAAGTCTTTATATTATAACTCCTAAGTTTTCATAATACGACAAACAAATTTTTCTGTTGTTAGTAGTTTATATTTGAATTATAAAGACTCGTCTGAGAATGAACTTGACTGTCAGGAACAAACTTGTGTATACTACAAGTACTCAAGGCTTTATATTATAGTACAGTTCTTATATTGCAACTTCCAAGTCTTTACACTACGGTAAGAAATTTATTTATGTTGTTAGTAGTTTATATTTGGATTAATCACACGTGTCTAACGATCAACTTGAACTTATTTGTTAGGAATCAACTTGTCTATATTACAAATCCATACTCTTTATATTACAATGTCGATGTCTTTATATTAGAATTCCCAATTCTTTATAATATGGGAAGCAAACTACTAACAACGTTGTGACTATAAATGTAACAAAAATTGCAATAAAAGTGCACAAAAAATTCAATAAAAATGCAACAAAACTGTAGCAAAATGCACCAAAAATGCAATACAATTGCTATACAAAATAGCAAAAATAACAAAAACAAGAAAAAGCAAAAATTCAATACAATTGCAGCAAAAATAGCTAAAATGCAATTAATGGCGGAGCTATTAATTAGTAGTATTCATTGTGAAGCTATTAATGGCGGAGCCATTAATTACCACTGTCATTAATGGCGAAGCCATTAATTAGCGTCATTAATGGCGGATCACCAATGACACGGCTGGCGGGAGGAAAATTTAGCAAAAAAAAAATATAATGATAGGTTCATTAATTGTTGAAATTATCATTAATAAATGAAATTAGTTAGGAGGCTTCTAGAAAACGCCTGAGTGGGGACTATTAGCATTCCCTTTTTATTATCAGATAGGAAAATGTTTCGCGGATCCCAACTTCGATACCGTCAGCGATACCAACTGGACACGTCCAGTTGAGTTCCGACGAAAATTTGTTTTACTTATGATGCATATTGTTTTCGTTATTATACATGTTGTTTTCGTTATTGTGCATCTAATAACATGCATAACAGTTAAATACTTATGATTTATATGCTAAGTTCAATATGTTTTTTGTTCTATTTATGATTTATTATGAAAATTTGTTTTACTTATGATGCATATTGTTTTCGTTATTATGCATGTTGTTTTCGTTATTGTGCATCTAAAAACATGAATAACAGTCAAATACTTATGATTTATATGCTAAGTTCATTATATTTTTTTGTTATACTTATGATTTATTATGTTTTCGTTATTATGCATAATATTTTTGTTATTATGTATGCTATTTGTATTATTTTGCATGTTATTTACTTGCATAATAACAAAAAATAACATGCACAATAATAAAAACAATATGCATAATAACTAGAATAACTTTTCAAAATAAATGCAACTGGATTCGTCCAGTCCGCATCGATGAGCGTAGCGATCCGCGTTTGTGAGCGTAGCGACATTCGTTTTCAGTGGAGCGTCCGATCAATTATATGCATAATAATAAAAACAATATGCATAATACAAAAAACAACATGCATCATAAGTAAAACAACATGTAAACTGAATTCAACTGGATTTGTCTTGTTGGTATCGCTGGTGGTATCACCGAAGGTATCGATATATCAGCTCCCTATCAGATAAGACCCTTAAATATAAGGCCCATAAATATTTTATTTACAAGAAAAAGGGAACAGCTCACGTGTTGTCGAATCAAAGGGGAATCGCTACCCCTTGTTCTCTCTTGGGGTTGAAATACAAAAAAAGAAAAAAAAAAAAAAAAAAGAAAGAAAAAACAAAGATAAGATAAAACCAAACAGGGAAAATTCAAAATTGGGTATACCCATCAAAACTTGGCAAATTGAATATTCATCCGTATAAACATTATAATTGAATATTTGCCCATGAAAATTTCATTATTTTGAATATCTCCATAAATTATTGGATCTCAATTACATTTACATTTTTTATTCATAAAATTTTAAATGGACAAAAATATCCTTCTTTTTGCCCAACAGTGTTGATAACTAGTATTGAAATATAACAATATATAGTTTAATTTAATGAGAAACTGATACTGCATCATGTTGCTAGTTTAAAAAAAAAAATTGATAAACAGAATGAGAATGAAGCAATAAATTAATTACAAATCAGAACATGAAAAAAGATATAAGCAACAGTTCACCTTAGCTGAACATACCACCTTAGACACAAATGAAACCATTGATTGTAAGGTGCTCACCTTAAAAATCATAAGGTGACTTTTTTTTTCAATGTTTTTGGGAATTTAACTATATTGTAATAGTAGTATTGATATGCTTGTCTATCGATATATTATGCTTCATTAAATATTTATCAAATTCTATAAAACAAGTTCAATGGTAAACATTACTAATTGTGAACTGTTATTTAAAAATTTCAGCATGAATTATATATCTGTAGTTCTATCAATTTTTCTGTAACATTTTAAAGTTCAAACAAGCAACATTTTGATATTTTTTTCATAGTGATATTATTGATAAAAAAAATGGAGCTTATAAAGGGAATTTCACTTGGCAATAAATACGAGTTCCAGCTAACTCCACTTGTACAGGTATAAATAACACAACGACAAATGTTTAGAAGTATAGTCTTGTAAATGTCCATTAATTAGTTATAATAGGAGCTTGAAACAATACATAATGGTGGAGAGAGAATTAAGAACTCTGCGTAACCTGCTTTATAAAATATTTCTGATGTTTGATTTTATCAGTATGTGGGAATTAAAGCGAAGTAAAAGTTTATTCAGTACATGTAATTGGAGTTGAGGAAGGAGAAGGGTATTATTGTCCACTATTTTTTATGAATAAAAATGTAAATTAAATTGAGATTCAATGGCTTATGGATATATATCAAAAGTAATTAAATTTTCATTGATAAATATTCAATTATAACGTTTAGATGGGTAAATATTCAATTGGCCAAGTTTTGATGAATATATATCCAATTTTCCCAAACAAATAAAACGAAATGGTATAAATTATGTACCTGAGACGAGATTTAGATCTATAGATTGGTATATATATCCTGTTGTGAGCACGAAATATGATCACTAAGTTCATAATTTATTTTTGAACACGTCAGAATAAAGTGCAGTGATAAGACATAAGACTTTGATGATGAAAGTTCGAAATTCATGTTTCAGTGGAAGCTACTTTCATGAAAAGAGGATTTAAGTTTATTTTTTAACTTGTATGTGAGTGTGTTGTAAGTCTACTAACAATTATTCAACAAATCAAAAAAAATAAACGCATCTGATTCAAGTATTCAATGCAAGTAGAACATGGGATATTTACCTTAAAAAAAATTTGGCATTGCATTTTTAAGTCTGTTTTCATAATTCATGTCAGATTAACTGAATTTATATTCGGTGGAGTACTCATAATACGAAATAGTCATCTAATGATTCACATTACATCGAGATTCGCACGGACAAATCTAGATGTAATTTGAATAATTGAATGGCTATTCCGTATTACGGAATATTCTAACGGATGTAAATTCAGATTAACTGGTTATTTTAAAAATTTCAGTAAAAGATGGAATCAATCTCCAATTTCCTATCTTTAATTTCTATTATTTCAAATATTTCGAACTATTATTTTTATTTATTATCACTATATCTGGTTAATGTGTTTGATATTAATGATAACCCTTAAGGCGTAAAATATGAAAAAAAAAGAGAGTACCGAATAAACAGAAGGACATGAATCCATATCTTCTGGAATGGTAAGAAATTTCAGGAGAAAATGTACAGTTTTACTCAGTGAGCATTGTAATAGCGTTGTAGCAATTACGTGCGAACAGGTCAAAAACGCGCTGTAGCAGCATTATGAATCAGAAGACGAGCCGTTATTGTAATTCCAGATAATACGAATTCGAAGGACATAGCCAGCCTAATTATTAGTGGTCCTTTTGACTGGTTGGATCAAGCTCTTGAGTCTTGTCCTGGCATTGGATCCAGTATCCACCGTGTAAGGGACCAGCTCATTTACCTCTTTATATTGAATTTATCTCCGTGCGACAATTGATGCGTCGTTTCATACATCATGATTCATGAGGGGACCCCAATTGGAGTAACAAGTGACAAGTGTAAATTAAATAACAGTGTAGGTTTTGGCCAAATGCAGCAGCTATATTAAGAGGATTAGAATTAGATGAATTCATGAGTACAATATACCACACCACAGCATTCTTCAAACTTCTACAAAGTTCATCATTTCTCAGGAAATCATGTACCAGCATATGCTGCTTGGCTACTATTTCATGGGCTCCATAATCTCATATATCATAATTGCTAGACTGTTCAATTAACCCCTCCTAGCATTTTCAGAGCTTGTTTGTTGTTTCTTGTTTGTTGTAAATATTTTTCACTACTGCGCAAGTGAAATGGAATAGTTAAAAACCAAACTAATAAATATCTGAAGGATTTTTCAGCTTGTTCTCATTAATTACTTCGAGACAGGTATTTTAATTATGTAAAAATAAGCCATTTGTATGAAAATGAAATTCAATAAATTCAGTTTCATCTAGCCTACCTAAATGTTTGGAGTCTAAATTTTGTTGTTGTTGTTGTTGTTTTTCAGTTCCTTAATTAAAGAATTTGGAAATCATTTAGGCTTCGATTTTTTTCTCAACCAATAATAATCAAATGGCTGATAATAACTTTCTTTGGTTTGTGTAAAAAATAAAGAAGCATGGATTTGATCATACTGTTCGTTCGAAAATATTTGTGAACTAAAATAGTTCGAATCTTGAGAGATCTGAACCGTCAGATGATATCGAGATTATTGTTATATACATATATATATATAGAGTTGTGCTAAAATAATTTATAAAGCACCGACATGCATATACTTTAGACTCGTATCTCGAGATATAAAGTGCAAACAATTGATCAAGACCGTATTCTTCATACTAACAAAAATTTGGAGAATAAATTTTACATTTTTTAAAATTTTTTTACTATTTTATCGGATGGATGCAAAGTTGGTTAAATTGAAGGTCTGTAAATTGTTAGATTAATGAACTTTCCACCTACCCGATAAAATAGTAAAAAAATTTCAAAAAATGTAAAATTTGGTCTCCAAGTTTTTGTTAGTATGAAGAATATTTTCAACGGTCTTGATCGGTTGTTTGCACTTTATATCTCGAGATACAAGCCTAAAGTATATGCATGTTGGTGCTTTATAAAGTATTTTAGCACAACTCTATATATATATATATAAATATATATATATAGTCTGCGCTAGGAGTTCGTTCAAATTAGTATTGATAGGACCTCACTACAATCGGTTCGTATAGGCCTGAAGAATAGATCATAGCGGAACATTGCCCATTACGGCCCGACAATAGCAACAAGAGAAATGACCCATCAGAACTAAGGACCCTTTTCCACCCGAATCACTGGGCCTATAATTATACAGACAATGAAAAAAGGACTAACCCTGAGCTTAGGATTAGCCACTTTACTTTCTGTCTTTTCTCTCTTAATCTTGTACTAGCCCATCCTTCCCTTCGGCTTAGCAAAGCTCGGGTCGGGGTTGCTTTCTCCTATCATTTGTAATACTCTTATCTTCTCGGCTCGGTTTACATAGAGTCGGGATCATTGGTGCTCTCGTTGAGAGACTTTCACTAAATCTTTTAGAACCCATCCCAATCTTTCAACATGACAACTCCACTCCGATGATCTTTGTGAGATGATCAACTCATGGTCAGTCTCGGCATGACTCGAACCACCACCACCCCCCTGCATCCCAAATTCTCCCAAACCCAACAACCGGCACCCGCATTATTTCATAATCAACATCCCTACAGCCTCCTTCCATCCCATCATTTGTTGACCCCTCCCTTTCAGGAGATGCCAAACCCTCTTCTCCTCCTCCCATCCAGGAAATGGTGGCTTCCCATACAATAACTCCCCAGCAATCTTCTCACCCCTCCACCTCGGCACCTTCTTGTTCGAGATCGTTGCTACCTTCTCTACCTTGGCAATCTTTGCTCTCGACAGTTTAGAGATTGGTGTAAATCCCATAATGTGCTCAACAATTACGCCTCGATAGCTCACCCCCAGAGCAATGGGCAAGTTGAAGTAACTAATAGGACGATCCTGGAGGGGTTAAGGAAGAATGTAGAAGATTGTAAGGAAAAGTGGCCAGAATACCTAGATGAGGTACTATGAGCTTACAGAACCACTCCTAGAAGTGGGACGTGAAAATCCTCGTATAAACTGGCATTCGAGATGGATGCAATGACACCAGTCGAGTTGATGAACAAATCTCCATGAGTGGGGTTCTATGAGGAAGAGCGAAATAAGAGGGATAAAGTGGTAGCATTGGAAGACATAAATGAGTCAAGGGTTGCAGCTCGGCTCAGAACAGTGGAGTATAAGAAGAGACTCAGAAAGACTTTCGATAAAAATGTAGCTCCGAGACAATTTCAACAAGGAAACTTGGTACTAAAGAAAGTAGAAGCAACGGGAAAAAATGTGGACAAGTTGGATCCAACATGGGAAGGCTCTTTTCGTGTAATCCGCACATATGACAATCGTGCATACCATCTATAGTGAATGGAACTACTATCCCAATGAGTTGGAATGTGGAGCACCTAAGGAAGTTCTACTATTAAAATCCTAAGAACAACATTAGAGGGTAGCTCCTGGTCATCAGCAACCACTTCGACTGAGATCTTCCACTACTGACTTCGATTTTCTTTTCTCTTGTCGAAAAACATTGTACTTACAAACCATATTGCACTTCAGTGTTAACAAAATCTATTTTCGAGGAATCAATTATTTGTCAAGTTTTACAATTATGCAAGACAGGCTTCGTTCTTCATTGTGTGCGACATCTTCAACTCGTCAGACCACAAATTCTACAAAGTCGTTAGGCTACAAGTTCGTCGGGCTACACATTCTATAAATTCGTCGAGCTGCAAGTTCTTCAGGCTGCAAATTCTACAAAGTCATCGGATTGCAATTCGTCGAACTGCAAATTCTACGAATTCATCTGGTTACATAAATGTATTTTCTTCTTTCTCCTGAGTTCCAAATAAAATTTCTTCTTATTTGATTCATTTTTTTAAAAACTTGCACAAGTATCAGATGATAACACATCATGTATGTTAAAGTGATGATAATACACTGTTAACTAGGTAATTTAATTTGTGAATTCCGAATTCTTTTTTATCTGGTAACCAGAATTCTTTTTCATCATCGATTAGTCACATTTGTTTAATTGATTGATCTTATCCGAAATTGATGTTGACTTGTGTGATTGGATTTAAAATTAAGATTATTGTATATATAATATTTTATGCATGTTACTTGGTTATCACATTGAAATCAGGATGTGAATCATGCGCATGATATTTTATTGCATGATAAATCGTCAACTCGACTCGATTTAGTTTTATTTATTTATTGATGAATTTGTTATGAAGAGTCACGCCATAAAATAACGAATTACTGAGTTACATAGCCGATCTCGTTTTATTATTGTTGTTTGATTTCTTTGCTTACAACGTAGATTAACATGTCCAGATGAATGTTGAAAATATTTTGTGAAGCATATCGATTAGATTAAAAATTTGGAAGCTGATACGAAGATACCAAATTTGATACCCACGATTGATACCGATTTTATTATGCATATTTAGTTGAGTTATCGTGCATATTATTTGAGTTATACATGTTATTTTTTGTAATGAAATAGTTATACATGTTAGTTTTTATACTGAAATAGTTATGATATAACATACATAATAACTCGAATATTATACACGATAACTCAACTAAAGATGCATAATAAAATCGATATCGATAATTGATATCAAATGTGATATCTACGTATTTATCCTAAAATTTTGAGGTGTTACAAAAGTAAAAAAAAAACGAAACAAAAAACAAAATCAAGAATATTTGTGAAGACTCACCACAGAATTAACGTAATATCATAATAATTAAAAAAACACCACATAAATTTGGATCTTTTTCTTTCACAAAACTTCGAACTTATTGATTAGTTCACGCGCGTGATCCACGTTTTTTAAAAATATGAGGACTTATTGTTGATTTATTGTGGTTTCTGATGCACGCTGTCAGTCATACACGGAAATTGATTTTTGGGACAAAAAGATACCTCAAGAACACAAAAAAGAAAAGAAAAAGAAGATTGCTATCATCCTGATTTTTTTATTTTGCATATTTAATTTTTAACGAAATAAATTATTTAGTATTATTTTGCAAGCACTTCTAGTTTTAAAGAAATATATCGATAATCATATAGTAATTAAAATTATTTTGAGCTTATATTTTTATAATGTGTGTATAATGAAAAAAAAAGCTAATTGGTCTAATTCTTTCTCCCACAAAGTGATAAATAGTTAAATACCAATGTTAAAAATCACGTTGCTTTGTTTTCGTTCATCTTGTATTTGTTTTAATAATTTTAAATTCTAATTTCAGGCTCTTTTTCTTAATAAAAAATAGACAATCGAGCAGCTCAATTTTCATGATTTTTTAACAAGGTCTTGCTATTGTGAAAATAATTCATCAAGTAACTTATTATTCTTACATCACAATCACAATTCTTATACAAATTGTGATATCAGTTTATAGGGTATTTGAATATCAAATATTTGAATCAAAAGTCTTTGTTTAAAGACAAAGTGTATATATTTGAATCAGACATAAATTCTTATACAAATATTTTGCATATAATTAGTTTTCTTTTTAATGATTGTGTATAATTAATTTTTTATTTTGATTCATTGACACAGACATATAATATTGTTCAGTAAGCATTAGAAATTAATATAATTAAAACATCAATTAAGCAGATGAGTCATGGTAATACGAGAATGAAACAATATTAAATTTAATCAGATAAATCTTCAGTATGTTAAAAAGAAAACAAGAAGATAAATTATTAAATAAGACGCTTGTAATATGAAATTTGTATATATTGATATCATTGTTTAACATACATTTTTAATGGTTCTTAGGCTTATCTATACAGTAAAGACATATATTTTTTGGAATTTTTTTACTATTTTATCGGAAGGGTTGAAAATTATATGTTTGTAAATCGTTAGATAAATAAATTTTCAATCCATCCGATAAAATAGTAAAAAAAAAACTTAAAAATTGGTTTCCAAGTCTATATTAATATGGAGAATGTTTTCAACGGTCCGGATCGGTCATTTATATTTGCTACCTTGGAGCGGTTGCGAGCGATTGAAAGTTTGGCGGCTACGGATCCCTCCTCAATATATATTGCAAAGCAATTAATATCATGTATGAGTGAAAATGAAAAATAAATTAAAGAGAGATATTTAATTAATTGATGTATACATTGAATTATAGAATATACCGTTATATCTATGCCATCGAAAATCTCAAGTACTTTTTCCATTTCTTAACCAATTTTTTTATTGTTTTTATTGAAAAATGACTTTAATCGTCATTCGAACATTATAAGAAAGGCAAGATCGCATAAAAAATAGTGTATCTCAATAAATATTGATTAGTGTTAATGTTGTATTTCATTTTTGTATATAATTTGTATAATATTCACACATGTACATGAGGTTGCCATAGTAGATTTTTTTTTAATCTAGAGTGAACTTTATATACATATTGCCTTTTTTGAAATTAATATGGACTAGTTAAGACAATATTCTTCAAATAAAAAATATTGCAATAGGATATTTAAAATTAAAAATTTCGACTTAATCTTTTATCTAGAAAAAGGATGAGATTTACAAGCAAGATAACATGAGAGCACCGGTGGCGGATCCATATGAGGTCAGAGAGACAAGTGTTCCGTATGGAAAAAAAAAAGTTGCAAAATTTTCTTTTGTTTTTGTACGATTTGTCAATTTTTTTTGCAAGATAGTTATGTATATTTAAAAATATGTGTCATTTTGTCTCTTTTGAGAAAAAATTATAATATTGTCTCTTGACAAAAATTCTGAATCCTCTTGAAGAACAATATTACTATGAGTCTTCAATCTATTATCATATTTCCCTACTGTAATTTAAGTCAAATGGTCGGTTCAAACCGCCTTAGAAATTTGATTTTGATGATGAGAGTATATTAATTTTTCTAAATTATTGAAAGAGCAAGTCATTTTCATTAATTAATGATAGGGAAATTTTGAATGATTATCAATATACTTGTAAACCTTATCCATCCAGCCACAGTGGACCCATTTATTTATTTTTATTTTTTTGAGAAATAGATAGAGTGATATTTGCCTTCAAATATTATTCAAAGTGACATAGAGTCTTCAGTAGCCTTTGACTTTTACTGAATTTCGAACTCGAAACCTCTACTTGAAATCCGTTTCTCTTTTGTCACTAGACTAAGAGCAGTTCTCAGTGGACCCATCTATTTGTTTTGCAGAGATATGAACAAATCAAATATTTTCAAATTAAATGCATACAGTTATAGAATAAGATCAGGTGATGATCTACCTTTGCTGGTAGTAAAAAACCTAGTTATTAAATATTTTACAAATCAATGAAATAAAATGTCAATTTGACCATTTCATATGATCGGAAAGGTTCGATTGAGAATTAAGTTTGTTTAACATCTGATTTATATTAGCACAAAAAATATATTCCCTATAATCTAAATAATTGTGCTACTTTTTATTCATTTTGTGAAACTTTTTATTATCAACTGAAATAAAAATATAATTTGAAAATCAGTTTTTAATATTGTTGGTAGGGCTGCAAACGAATCGAACTCGAACAAACTAGCTTGTGTTTTAGTTTGATTTGAAATCAGTTTCGAACTAGTTTGATTTGAAATAGAATAACATTCGAACGAACTGTGTAAAGTTTGAGTTTGATTTGATACTGATTCGAATCGAGCTCGAACGAATTATGAACTACAATTTTTTTTTGTCGTTCAATCGTAAAGTAGTAAAAGAGATGAAGAAGAGAAGTATTATAGATGAGGGTGAAGAGGAGGATGCTAGTAATGAAGATAGTGAATGCGAACCAACTAGAGATTATCTACCACGGGCACGGGTCGGGTCACGGGCGGGTCCGCCCCCGGGGACCTTATCACACCTCTAATGTTAGTAACCAGGTCCGAATCTGCTGCTCGTAAATCCCTGCTTGCTTTTCTGTTTGTCTTCGATCCGACCGCTCGATCGTCACGGATGGCTGTGATTTGATTCAGGGGGCAGATGCTTTGGCCGTTAGATGAGTTTTGAACGATCCAAATCGAAACAAACAGGAAAGCAAACAGAGATTTACGAACAGGAGATCCGATTCCGTTAGTAACCAGCCAAGGTTTGAGGCCTGGGGCCATCCTGGATTTATTTAAGGCTATGATGCAATCATCAACCGACCTTTTTTTTTGTGTGTGTTTTTGAATTAGATACGCGTCCGAACCCTATATATTAAAATGCTATTTGAAAGAAATTTCCAGAAATGTGTAGGCCTCGTCACGTCACCATTGCTAGCTGCATTGATTTCTTGTGCTCAATTCTATTAAACCAGAAAACCATCATCGAAGAATTTGTTGAGCTCTAGTCTCATGGAATGAGATCTTCTGCCGCGCAATAAAAAATATTGTGCGTGCTGTATAGAAAATTTCAATTTTTGATTTCCATCGAGGTTCGTACAAGTTAAACTTTATAATATCAGATTCTTTCTGAATCAAATTTGAATCATCCGTAGTCTACAATACAGAGAATCTGAATCGTTCATTCCTGCTGCGCTTCTCTGCTTCCCTAGTTTGATACGTGTCGTAAACCTTTAACAAACTATCGTTGAATATTTATATCGGCATGTTACCGTGATATGTTTTTGTGTGTAATTTTCTAATTAAAATGTTTACGTAACAAAAAATATTGAACATATTGGGAATGATTTATTTTCCTGAACGGTAATTAACTATTCTATCAGACAATTTTAATACAACTTCTTAAAATATTGTTATTAAAATGTTTATGAAGTGGGCTATTGTGATTTGCAAATCACAGATTTTGTGATTTGAGATCCTTGAATTTGTTGTCAGAATTATATTTATTGTAAAAATTTCAAAATTCAAATATTCAAAATTATAAAACACGTTCTTTCAAATCACAATAGCTCACCTATATGTTTATACTAAAACTTATAATCCAAATAATATTGGAGGACCAAATTCTATTTGTAAATAACAAATATAACAATAATATTATTTTTATATAATAAAATAAATATAATAATAAGAATTGGGTTATTCTACTTTGCAAAACATGATTTAAGCGGTACTTTGCATTCATATCTTGAGTTTCAAAATTCAAATGATTGATTCGAATCGTTTAACATAATCTCCATATTAAAATCTAGTTAGAAACCGAATTTTGTATTTTTAGATTTTTTTTGCTATTTTTAAGCGAGGTGTAAAATCTTCCGTTTGATAGTTAAAACATGTCAGATTAGCAAATTTTGCATCATTTTGAAAAAATAGCAAAAAAATTTAAAAAATGTAAAATTTGGTAACCATTAACCAACGAGATTTCAGTATAGAGAACAAATTTATCGATTTAAATCGGTCATTTGAACTTTAAAAATAAAGATACGAATACAAAATATCGCTTGAATAATGAGTTACAAAGTAGAATAATCCAACTAAAAATAATAATATATATTTTAAATAATAATAACTACTCAAATCCTAGTTTTTAATAACTACGGTTGGAGTTTCATAGGGATAGATCATAGAGAAAAGCTGCGGACAAACTCACTGTTTAAATATTTGAAAATACACAAATAATTTAGTTCAAACTCTACTCATAAAAAAATATTTTAAAAAAAAACAACAACACTTTACACTTAGTGCCGAACTCACTGTTTTATGATGCTATTGCTATTTACTATTTAGTATTTACTGTCGTGACGTCATCTTAAGTAAAAAAAAAATGTATGTAAATTTGCACGACAGAGACAACATGTGCAAAGACCATTGAAATCACATGCAAAACAAATTATACGGAAAATATCTGAATATAGCACAAATGTTTAGATAATCGTATATATCAAACAGTGTGTGGATAGGGATGTCCTTCTGTCATTTATGATTTATAGTAATTAAAATTAAATGTAGTCTATTGTCACCCCTGTCTTTAATTAATGGAGACTAATCGACGCTTTTAGAGTACTCTAGGAAAAAAATAAAAGGACATACCAAATGCTACCGCATTTTACTAAAATCCCCGTTCGGATCTGAAAAAAAAAAAATTTGTGAGACAAAAAAAAATTTTCCACTCGCACAGTGATAAGTGGAAGAGAACCGAACATGCCCTTAAGAGTTCTCAATCGAGAATTTTGATAAGCCGAAACACAAACATGCAAATTTAGGTGACGTGTCCCTCACTATATCGAACACAAAATTTCGAGTAGTGAGCGAATACGATATACAGAGTTGTACAACGAACGGATTTTTTTATCAAAATTTTAATTCAATTCGATATAATCGAATTAAAAAAATTATTTAGTTAACTCATATGTAATTCATTTCAATCTATATGATTTTTTTATATACGAGTTTCAAGCATTATATAACTTATGCGGTTTATAATTTTGATTGTGCATAAATAAAAATAATTTAATATTTTATTTGGGACTTATAAATTATATTTAGAAATTAATTCACTTTAGTCTTGAATTTTTATGATGCAAAGTTTATGATGACTTTATGTTGTAACTTATGCAACGAAAAAAATGAATGTGAAATTTTAATTACAAATAAAATCGAACATGAAGTTTTATTTTATCACTTCTAGCTTTTAGTTTGACGGATCATTTTTTTATGATTTTTTTCTTATTCTACAACCATCGATATTAAAATTACTATATCTTGTACCGAACAATAAGAGAGGACTAAACAATCGGGTTTCGATTTAGCCGGGTTATCAAGAGCAAACTCATGACCCAAGTCATAATAACATATTTATCAAAATCAAAACTCGTACCCAACCTGATAATACCTCAACCCGATAAAAAATAGATCGGGTCGGATGGGTCAAGCGGGTCGAACAAGTTACATGTTTTGTGTACAATCCTAATGATACACACTAGGGGGAGATATTTTTTCTCCATATATGTTTAATATTATATTTACTTTTAACCTTACACCCGTTATTGTCAGTGGCATAGCCATAATTTTGATTCAGTAAGGTCCCGTCAGAGCATAGGCGCATCGATGAATATAACTAATAGCGTAACCAAGTTTTTGTTTTTTTAACTAAAACAACTTGAAAATAGTGTGAATTTAATGTGATATTTTCATTTAATTCATTTTTTGTTTTTAGTCAAGGTGATGATTAAATTTTGCATGAACATAAATATTTTAGTGTTGTTCAACTAATATTTTGATGTTGTATTAAATTATGCTCCTCAAAATGTATTTAATGAAATGCTTGAACAATTGTTGTTTGATCCTATATTTGATAAAATTTTATAGTGTTCGGATTCTACATATAATATTTTTAATATATTTGGTAATTAAAAAAATACTAATGAAGGTTGTGTTCGGGTGAGATGAAAATGGAAAACGAAGGCACAAAAAATAAATTGAATAAATAGATGTCAGGAAGTGAAAGAGGCCTTTACTTTTTCCTTCTCACAAGCATAGTCTTGCAGGTACACTGACTTTGGACATAAAGAAAATAAAATATACCTCAACATCGACAATTAATCTGAACCCTCGATATTATATGAACAATTCAGATGAAGGAATAACAACTACTTTCACAGAGAAAAGTAGTAGATTCGAACACATCTGACAGCGAGTATCTAACAGAATAACAGAGAATGAGGTCCCTGATTTTTTCTTCTGGAATCCTTGCACTTTTTACTAAGGTCCCTAATATTTTTTTGCAATTTCAGTGGGATCCTGTGACTCCAACTCTAACACATACCTCCGCCTCTGGTTATGATTAACTTGCATAATGAACGAATCATACAAAATTATAATTTTTTTGTTATAAATTATAATTTCTCTCTAACTACATGAAATCATATATAATATTTTATAAATCAATGCTATCACGAATTAATTTTTAAAATAAAATTATAAAGATGTTGTATGTGAACCAATCTAATAATATTAATAATATTTATATTATTATTACTATTATTCATACTATTGTTGTTTTTGTTATTATTATTATTATTATTATTATTATTTATCATATAGTTAAATATACCATAAAATTATCATAAATATTTTTGTATATCACTCTATATGCTAACTTGATAAAACTTGCCAATATTTTTATGTTACAAGATAACAAAAACTTCTTCTCACCTTCATACTATACAATACTAAGAAAAAAAATATTATTCATATTCACGATGACACTAATAGAATAAACAGTAAAATAGCTTTGTTGACAGTTAACACTTCTGATTTTTCAATGTCCGCTTACAAATAATTCATGACTTTTTTGTTCCTGCTAGATGAAAGAGAAGGAAAATGCAGAATATAAAGCAAGGAAAAAGATCAAGATCATTTAATATCATATTCTCATTATTATGTCGTTGTTAGAGTTGTGTTGTTATACTTCATGAAATATGGCTTCAAGTTTTGGTCAGACTTTAAATTATTGGTTCAAACCGTTCAATGTGTCATCATATTGAAATCTCGATGTAGATCAAATTTTCTATTTTCTATTTTTTTTTTTACTATTTTTAGAGAGGTGAATTTTTTTTAATCTAATGATTTATGACCATTCAATTAAAAAAAATTCTACCTCTCTAAAAAAGGAGAAAAAATAAAAAATATATATAATTTGATCTCTAATGAAATTTCAATATGAAGATCGTGTTAGACGATTTAAATCAATAATTATTTTTGTAATATAAATTTAGACCCAAAACACATTATAATTTAATGAAGCATAATAGCATAGCCCCAAAAATATATGTTTTAGAAAGCTAGAGCAAATAAAATAAGTTAGCATACATTTGTTCAATACCTACCTTATTGAAAGTTTTTAGAAACAAGATGATTTGAAAGATTTCCCAGGAGAAATGTTTATTGGGAGCTGATACGTAGATACCAATATTGATATCGACTATTGATACTGATGTTATTATGCACATTTAGTTGAGTTATTATGCACATTTTTGAGTTATTATGCATGTTATTTTTTTGGACTGGAATAGTTATGCATGTTATTTTTTGTACTGAAATAATTATGAATGTTATTTGAGTTATTATGCATATTATTTTCTTAACATGCATAATAATTTTTCAGTACAAAAATAACATGAAATAATATGCATAATAACATCGGTATCGATAGTCAGTATCAAATGTGGTATCTACGGAACATTTCCCATGTTTATTTGATGAGATACTGGATGCTTACAACTGCCTCTTTTTTGGGGGACGATTTCATCGAGTTGACTATCGATATTAATGTTATTATGCATATTTAGTTGAGTTACTATGCATATTATTGGGGTTATTATGCATGTTATTTCATGTTATTTTTGTACTGAAAAAATTATTATGCATGTTAACAAAATAATGTGCATACTTTTTTTTTGAGGAAAAGATAAATAATGTGCATAATAACTCAAATAACATGCATATCTATTTCAGTATAAAAAATTAACATGCATAACTATATCAATATAAAAAGTAACATGCATAATAATTTAAATAATGTGTATAATAACTCAACTAAATGTGCATAATAACGTCGGTATCAATAGTCAGTATCAATATTGATATCTACGTATCAACTCCGTTAAATTAATCGTTTCTAGCCGGAAATAGGAAGATGTTGAACGGTATATTGGTTTTAAACCCATTCCCTCTTATTTCCATCCAAATTCCCACGTATCGAACATGACCTTAGTCATCAAGTAAAACAGATGCATGCCATTAGTGGGGGCGGATCCACATGCACCCAGGAGGATTAGCTGCACCCCCTGATTTTTTTAAAAAAATGATCATATATTTAAAGTTTTTTTTTAGAAATGACCATGTGTTTTAAATATTTTTGCACAAATGATCATTTAAGATATTTTTATGAATAAGCATCATTTCGAACTCTTCTGAAAAAAATCGCAAATCTTAAACTCCGACAAAAATTTTGAATCAGCACCTGACCATTAGTGATCTATTACTATAGACCCAGCTTTACTAATAGTGATATGCTATTAAACTTAATTTGTTTTATCACTTATGAAATTTTCTTTTCTTTTTCTCGTTTTCTTTTATTATTTGTTCTTTTACGAACAGTTCAAAACCTGTCAATTGGCCTAAGCAGCGGAAAGACCGTAAAACAAAAAATTTACGTCTAATTTAAGCCAACGATTAAACGAGGTATGTCAGATACTACCGAGGGTGTCCACCTCCCGTTTATCTGTGACATCAAAATCCTATTTAATCCCTATACAGATTAAAGAGATTAATATAACATTAATACCTTGATCCAAATTCGAATTGAACCGCGGAAGATTCATAAGGCCGAATCTGAGACGCTCTTCTCCTCGGAGTATCAGACGTTTGATACCTCTATCGGATGTCCACCAGGACGACCAGAGAGCGGCTTATTTCTTCTGCCAGAAATACCGTAAACCGTAATATCTCGCAAAACACTATTCACTGATATACATACTAAATAAAATATCTTTGTGACTCGCAGTTATTCAAATATGAAATACCGATCCTTTCACAAAAATATTATTTTCCGAATCCCGTAAACAACCGTATACGAGAAAGAGAGAAAGTATATTTATCGATTCGATCCTGAGTTAACAGATACGATTCAATTTTGGTGCATCTTTCTCTCTCTCCCCCTACCCCTCTATTTATAGCAAACAGAGGAGGTGGTCATTTTACCAAAAAACCCTTGAAAAAAGCAAAATTATGTTTTTGCCCTTGTGAGGTCGGCAAGGATACAAAATATCCAAAATTGTGAAATGACCAAAATAGCCCTTGCCAACCTCCAAGATATTTTATTTATTTATTTATTTTTAATTAAGATTTTAATTAATGTTTTCGTTTGATAATGACTTTCATCCCAAATTCAAAGCCATAATCAATAATTAAAATGTAAATTAAATATATATAAATATACATAAACATATAATTGTTCTCAACAATTATATTTCTCAGGGTTTGGTATTGGTTTGGTTGCGGTATGATTTTATACAAAGTATCGTATGCGTTTATAAGTTCAACTGTTATTTTTGCTTGTCATCTTATATGACATATATAATTTAATCATATCATATATAATTAATTATAACCATCTTAATATTAATTGCAACCTATTTATAATTAATCATTAAGATTCTCTGATTAGCTCCTATACGGTGTGACCCAATAGGATCTGTGTTATGTTGGTAAATAGAATTAAAATCATTTTAACTTCTATAATTATAGGAGGCATATGACATCTGCACTATGATTATCCAATTACACATTTGATGTTGTACTTATGCAATATCACGATCCACTAAACATTTTAGTCGTGTTAATTCTTTCGTCTCACAATATCAGATTAGTTTCAAGGCAGGTGTGTGTCATCCTTGCAAACTTAATCTTTTCTCAGTCTTTAGTAAACTTATCAAATATAATTACTCTTGTAATTACACTGCATGCAGATAATCTTACTCTATCAAGGGGCCTAGTGATACTGTACCTTGTATAAAAATATGAGGGACAATAGTATTTTTGGTAACCATCACTACCTCAACTAAGCTATGTATACCGAAAAGCTACCATTGTGACTGCGTTTTACCGACAACGTTAGATAACAATCACACATACACTTCTCTTAGTAGGAAAGATGAATACTTCAAACTTTAGAACTTAAAACTGAATGAAAGCATTAATGACACGTACACAATTCCATTTAATGTTTCATTTGAGGTCTGTCAAATACCATGTTCTTGTAACATGTATTCATGTGATTAAAATGACATCTCATGTCTATAGTTTGTAAAACTTAACCATCTTTTAATCCACATTCTAACCTTGTAACATTAAGTTAATGTTCTTGCTAATTACCTTGGTTAGAGACTTTTAAGAGTATATATCATCTGTATTATGAAGTTTCACAATTACAGTTATTGACTCTAGTCAAATAAATCAATGATTCATAAATTCAATAACACTCAAGGTAACAAAATGATAATTTATTAATCACTTAATTCATGAACAAAGCTTTATGATAATTTATCGTATTATTGACTTCTAGATTATTACAAACTAACATTACGACCAACCTAATTTTTTTGGGACCAACGCGTGCAACCCGTTGGACTGGCCAACCTGTGAACCGACCAACCTGTTGGACCAGTCGAATTTGAACCAACCAGGTTTGGACTAACCGACTCATTGTCAATACACTAAGAATAGGCAGTTCTGAACAGATTTTTCTTTGTTAAAAAAATTATAAAAATAAAGCTGAAATCAAAATAATTTTGGAAAATTTGCCACATTCTATTAAATTAAGGATAATGTTCCGTAGATATCACATTTGATATCAATTATTGATATCGATTTTATTATGCATCTTTTGTTGAGTTATCGTGCACATTATCTAAATTATACTGCATGTTATACTATAACTATTTGAGTACAAAAAATAACATGTATAACTATTTCATTACAAAAAATAACATGCATAATAACTCAAATAATGTGCACGATAACTCAACTAAAGGTGCATAATAAAATCGATAACATTTATAACTATTTCATTACAAAAAATAACATGCATAATAACTCAAATAATGTGCATAATAAAATTGATATCAATAGTTGATATCAAATATGGTATCTACGTATCAGCTCCCTTCTATTAATTCTTTGCTCAGCCTTGATTCTTCTTTTCAAACAAAATCAAGACAAAAATGACCTAAAGGCGAAAAGTGACAGCGCACGTTTCTATCTGAAGAGTGAACGATAGGGAATGCTATTAAGTAGGGAAAATTGTGTCTGTGTCATTCAAAATTTGAGAAATCTCAGAAATTTCATCGAGAATCGATTTCTTTCATATTTTTCATCTAAAATCGTTACTACCTAGTTTTTTTTGCCACTTTGAAAAAACTGATAAAAATGCTTCTGTCGTGGCTTCCTCTCATCTTTTCCTTATGTACTGATATTAGTTGACATTTTTTTTCTCCAAAATCGATTCCGGAGTCAATTACGACATTCTTCAAAGCGACACTAATGGCGAGATGGATGGTGGCCGGAGTGAACTACGATTCGAAATAGTCATGACAGTGACATTTTTGTCTTTTTTAAAAAAGACAAAAAAATAGCAACGATTCTAAATAACAAATATTAAAAAAAATTGATTTTTGATAACATTTAGAGATCCCAATTTTGAATGCCACCGCTAAAATTATCTCCAGTATTAACTCACCCTCCGTACCATCGAGTTTTCCAGTTACAAGATCTTTGCAGTTTGTGATTAAAGAAGAGCGGATCTGTATGTTGTCGTGTATGCATGTGTATTGAAAGCGAGTCTAATCAATGCAAGAGTCACGAGGCCTTTATAAACCACATCCCACGAGGCCTGTCACACTCAAACATGACACGTGTCGCCAATCACAGCGCTTGGTCTAGCTATGCTGAGCTGTTCTTGCCATCCGCCTCAATCACTCTTTTATCTTCGTCAAATAACTATCAGAATAAATTAAAACATATTTTTGCATAATGTGCAAAGTAAAGAAAATGATAATGGCCTAAACTTTATTCTTACATTTCTGGAGAAGTTCCTTTAGAATGCCATAAACTTTTTGCAACATGCGGATGCCCCCAAGGGGCGCATAATTATTTGTAGTATTCTCGAATCTTTTATTTTGCTTAAAATTTTAGGGTCCGTTTGGCAACACACTCTTTCGACGGATATCGGAATAGAGGTTTATTTCAACAATATGGTTGTGCCAAACACGTTTGGATAGAATAGAATAGTGGTAAAATAGGTTATTCCGGTATACCACCATATAGATGAAATATCGAAATACACTGTTTTATATGACTAAGCAATCAAATTAGCAATGTAATTAACAATTTAATATATTATATATACCATATTATTATTGTTAATATTATTTGATTATGTTAACAGTAATTGACAATAATAAAATATTAAAATAATAATATTAATAATTAAAATAATAATTAACAATAATAAAATATTAAAATAATATTAATATTATATATTAAAATAATATTAAAACTAATATTTTATTGTTGTATTATTTTAAAATATTATATATTAATATTATATATTAAAATCATATTAAAAATAATATTATAATAATTAACAATAATAATTAAAATAATATTTTATTAATATTATTTTAATATTTTATTATTTTCAATATTATTTTAATATATTATATACCATTCACTATTATTTGATTATGTTATATTATATTTGTAATTAACAATATTTTATATTATTATTTTTATTATTATTATATTTTAGTATATCATATATAATTTAATATTATTATTATTGTTATTATTATTATTATTTTAAAATAATGCAAATAATTATAATTTATATATCATGGTGATTATTATCATGATTATGTTATTATGTTGTATTATATTTGTAATTAACAATATTTTAATATATTATATATATTTATTGTTATTAATATTATTATATTATCCTTATTATTAAAAAATATTATAATTACTGTTAATTATTATTTTTTCATTATTTTAAAATAATGCATATTATAATAATTACTACCATAATTACCATTATTATTTTATTATGATGTACTATATTCGTAATTAATAATATTTTAGTATATTATATATACTTTATTTTATTAATAATATTTTATTATCATTATTATTAAAATAAGTTTAAAATTAATATTAATATTTATTATTTTATTATTTTATAATAACGCATATTATTATAATTTTTATTTTATTGTTATTGTTATTACTATAATTATCATTATTATTTGATTATGTTGTATTATATTTAATTAATAATATTTTATTGTATTATTAATAATATTTAAATAATTTTTATTGTATTATTAATAATATTTTATTGTATAATATATTTTATGTTATTGTTATTACTATAATTATCATTATTATTTGATGTACTATATTCGTAATTAACATAATTATCAACATTTCTACTATTCCAAATGACACTTGCCAAACGACAATTTCGCTCTTCCGAATAATCAAGAATACCTTCTTCTAACACTATTACAAAATTACACTATTCTATTCTTACCACTCTTCTATCACTCTTCTAGTGCTATTCCTTGATTTGCCAAATGAACCCTTAATGAAGATTTTTCTAACTTGTATAATTATAGAAAAAAGGACGGAAAAAGGAAATGAATTTTGTAAAGAATATAGCTTGTAGGTATTTAATATTGTGAAATGTGATGGATTATCTAAAACAAACATAATAGTTAAATATAATATAAAAATCAGCCCTTAGTTCAGGGGTTACGAGCAATTATCTCTCAAAAAAAGGTCGCAAGTTCAAAATCCAGCTATAGAGACTTTAGGTAAAAAAATTAAATTAAACTTGGAACAAAGACTCCACTTCTTCTAATTTTTTTTTTTAATATTAGTGTTAAAATTTAGATGTATAATGCAAATATATCGGGCTTCCACTCATTAAAACAGAAATGTTGTTATATTATGTTGTGTTGAGCCAGATATTCGTGTGTTCATATGCACATTGCATAGTTCACAATGAATTTATGTTGCATGAGTGCGAGTGTGGGTGTCGTATTCGATACGATATGAATGCGTGATATGACGATCTAAAAAATTTTTAGATACGATTGCGACTACATATATTAAATTTTAATTAAAAATAATTTAATATATTAGAATTGAAAATTAATATATAAGTAAAATATATAACAAAAACTATTATTATACACAAGAGAGGAGATAACACAGTGGTCAGGTGTCATGTTTAAAAGTGGCTTGTCTCGGTTTAAATCTCCTTCATGCTTCATTTTTCTAGCGATATAACAAAAATTATTGACGATTTTATAAGACCTGATTGTCACGTAGAGTATCAAAATATGTCGAGGCGTATTGGAGATCGAATTTATCGGTCAATGTGAATCAAATACTTGGATTAATTTGACAATTTTGACAATAAAATTTTCATCTAAATTAAAGTATTTATGAAATAAATTTTTGTATTGACTATTGTGCTATTTATGTACTTAAGGGTTAATTATATTTTAAGTTTCATGTAATAAAATATAATATTATTCTTTATGAAATATCAAATCATTTTTAAATTGTATGCCGCTTGAAATATAATCAATCTATATGAATCAAAATTGATTATTTTTTATTTTATTTTAAATAAAATTTAATAATTCTTGGCATTATTTAAAATCAGTTGTCAACACATTATATCAAAGTTAAGCTCTCAATAAATCTTTTCCTAAAAGTAACCATACAATGAACAAAATATATTAAATGAATGAGCTTGATATGTAAAAAAAAATTAAAACACAAATTAATTAATTAATTAAATTAACTGTTCCATTAATAATAATACAATCATGAGCGGATCTATTTAGAGGCAAGTCCGGACAAGTGTCCAACTTGATTTTAAAAAAAACGCAAAATTTAATGTATTTTTAGTTATTTTTTAAGTGAAAAACGAGCTTTATTGATATATTAATAGATTTTAGTAAATTTATGTTCGAACTTAATCTCAATTCTAATTGTGCTCGAGTTTAATTGGAATCAAAATCCACCACGCAATCAAATTAATTTTGTCCGTAGTCGATAAATAAATACCATATATTTGAGGGGTGATCCAAAACATTGCCATTAAATGACAGACAATCCTTACTATCCGAAAAAAGAAAAAGAAAATTGAAAAAAATTAAAAACGGAAACTGGCTACAGCCGGTCAAGGAGCACCCCTAGGATCAAGCTCCACGTACTATAAAAAACCATGCCTTCTTTCTCATCCAGTCATCCACTGATCATCTTGCCTAGAGGTCCAGAGAAAATGCCGATTAGAAATATCGCCATTGGCAACAGCCAGGATGTGTACCATCCCGGTGCACTCAAGGCGGCGCTTGCCGAGTTCATTTCCACCTTCATCTTCGTCTTCGCCGGCCAAGGCTCTGGCATGGCCTATGGTATATATGTTCTTTCATTCTATAATTTGTTGTATTCTCTTTATTTCTATTCATGCATGTTATTTATATTTTAGACCATATATAAATTCGTTAAATAGGTGAACATATTAATTGTTCTTCTGAAAATTTCACATTGGAATACTAAATTCCAATTGTTTTAGTTTAATTGATCTCAATTGATCAAAATATCGATTCTAGGTAAAATATTGCTACATTTATTTGAATTTCTTAGAATTTAAAAGTTGTAAGCCCTACATTCAAAGCTAGAAACAAAAAACAATCGAGGCTAAAAGGTTCTAGGTGTTTTCCCTCTTTGATTATCCCACTTTCTTAATAGAAAAGTTAATTTTAGTCAAAATGTACATTTTCAATCCCAAATAATTGAACTTTGTCAGAAACCAATTTTCTGTGGCGAACATGTAGTGTTGTTAAAAGCTCACTCTTTACTGGTCGCCTCTCTGGATAATTAATCCTGTTTTCTTGCACCTAAATAAAGAAACTAAATTAGAATCCCCGAACCAGATCATCTTTATTTCTTACCAGTTTAGTATGTCTGAAGGAGTCACTGGGAACCGAATCCCTCTCTGGATAATTAATCTAGACCAATTAAAGATTAACGCTCGACAGTAACTGATATGATTTAGGAACCGTTGATCTTTAATTTGATGGTTCAAATTAACATGTGCACTCTGAACTCAGAAAAATGTGTGCAAACTCTGCACTCAGAAAAATGTGCGATGAGGATACGGTTGCGGCATGGCCAGATCTAGGTTAGCCCAGGGGGCGACTGCCTCTCCTAAAAAAAATTACAAAAAAATCATGTGTATTTGTACGTTTTGAAATTTTTTATAAAATAATCATGTATATTTAAAAATATACCTTATTTTGTTCTTTCCTGAAAAAATTGTAAGTCTTGTCCTCATAAGAAACATTAATTATAATCTTGTGTAACAACACTAATTTCTCTGTTTCTAATAACCAGGCAAACTCACCAGTGACGGCGCAGCCACCCCGGCAGGCTTAATAGCTGCCGCCATTGCTCACGCCTTCGCTCTTTTTGTTGCTGTCTCGGTTGGTGCCAACATCTCTGGTGGTCACGTCAACCCGGCTGTTACCTTCGGTGCCTTCGTTGGTGGCAACATCACTCTCTTCCGTGGAATCCTCTACGTGATTGCTCAGCTCCTCGGCTCAACGGTTGCATGCCTTTTGCTTCGCTTCTCCACCGGTGGCCTTGCCACTGGCACCTTCGGCCTCACCGGAGTCGGTATGTATTTTGATTGAATTTTCTCTTTCAGAATGTGCTAGACCGACTGGTCATGAATAATTTATGTTAACAACAAAATTATAGTTAATAATAGATTGTGAGGCTACAATTTAAACTGATTTAAGTTATAACAGAGCAGCTTTAACATGAAAAAAAAACTACGTTATTCGATGTAGGTGCCGGACAAGCCTTGGTTCTTGAAATTGTCATGACCTTCGGCCTTGTATACACCGTCTACGCCACCGCAATTGACCCAAAGAAGGGCAGCCTCGGCACAATTGCTCCCATTGCAATTGGTTTCATTGTTGGCGCAAACATCTTGGTCGGCGGTGCCTTTGACGGTGCATCAATGAACCCGGCTGTTTCCTTCGGACCCTCACTGGTGAGCTGGTCCTGGACCCACCAATGGGTGTACTGGGTGGGCCCACTCATCGGTGGAGCCCTCGCTGCCATTGTTTATGATGTGTTCTTCATCACGAGCACTCACGAGCAGTTGCCTACCACCGAGTACTAGATGGATGATGTAAGGTTTGCGTCGGTAACCTGATTAGTGGGCGGTTTGCGGGGTTATCGATCGATCCGGGTCGGGTTGTTAGTGTCCTTTTTTGTGCTCTTTGTATTTGGATGCTGGTTGAAATCATGTTTTGTGAATTGGTGAGATGATGTTTGCTAAAATGTCTCTCCTTTGGAACATTTTCTTTCGGTAAAAAAGCTGTTTATTCGTGTAGTTGAATCTTTTGTCAATAATTGTTCCCGTAACAAGTCTGTTTTTCTTCAATATGTTACTTTCTTGTATTTTCTTTTCATTTTTTGACCTCGTTTTAGTTGCAGTTTTAATGACTAATGAGTATGATGTGGATAATAAGTACACTATATATCAATTTACACATAAACAAACACACCGATTAATTGCATTTTCTCTTAAAAAAAATTAGCATCTCTTTCTAACGGGTTCAGATCAACTGAGTAATCTTTCCAGTTATTTTTTTTTTCTTAAATTTCATTCTCTCGAAAACCTTGCAATAATTAGAAATACACGCCGATAAAATTCAATATAAAAAACCATATTACTCGAAGAAATAAAAATCTTTATGGATGATTTTGTGGGAAGAGGTCATGTCATTGTCATGCGCAAAATTCATGGATTTATAATTATCTGGAGGTATTATCTTTTGGTTGTACTAGAAGAATCTTTTTATCTCTAGTCTCCAGACTGCTTTTTATATAATTGCACGACAAACAAAATCGAATTTCTCCCTCTGTTTCTATTTTTCCTTTTAAATTTGCTCTTATCCATCAATAAATTTTGAAATTTGCATGGCAGAGACAGGCATGTGCAGAGACAATTGGATCAATATTATTCATTGATTTAAACAGAATTAGAATCATATCAATTTTCTCACATTAAAGTGCTACAGAGAATCTAGAATGTTGCAACAAAAAGAAGACAATTTTTAAGGGAATGAGATCTTCTATCGCGCATCACAAATACTGTGCGTGTTGCGCAACAAATTTCAGTCTTTGATTTGCGTCGAGATTCGTGCAAGCTAAATTTTATAATATCAGACTCACTGAATCAAATCTGAACCGTCTGTAGCCTACAATGCAGAGAATCTGAAGCGTTCATTCTTGCTGCACGGCAGAGAATCCGCTTCCATTTTTAAGGCATGTAAAAGAGAATTCTATACCGACATGACATGTGGAATATTCACCCCTACTATTTATGTCTCTCTCTCTTAATAATTCTAATCAACTAAAAGATAAAAAAATAAAATATTGACAATTGATTAGGTGAATTTTATTTATTTATGCAGAAACCAAACCCACAGCTTATTGTTCCCAATCATTCATTAAAATACATAGTTACCTACTAATCTTATATGGTACTGTTGACTTTGCATGCGCATTGTTATCACTACTAGTGTTTTCTTCTTCATAAAAGTGTATAAAGTGCTACAATCATCTTGAATTATATAAAAAAAGACAGCTTACTCACAGCAATTAAAAAGTAGAGGATAATTGCTAAGTTCATTGAAAAAATCATTATACGAAAAAAATGAAACAAAACTAATTTTGGCAAACGTCGATATCATATCTAGAAAATTAACATTAAAATCAATATCTAAAAAATAACATCAAAATTAAAAAAATAATTGAAATATTTATTGATCTGTTGTGACATCTCTATGCCAAAGAATATTCCTGCTGTCACATTTTAGAGAAGCCAACAAAATAATATTTGGAGAAAATTTTCATTAGTACCATCACTAGAACTATATTCTTGGCTTCGCCTTAGAAATAAAATTATATTAGAGGAATAATTTATTTCTGGATTTGAGATAAATACTATCAAAATAACGTGGGATATAAAAAATATAAATTTCAATAAATTATTGATTAATAAACTAACTAATTTTGCACATTGAATTGGATGTATAAATAGATGAAAAGTATTGGTGAAAAGTTAAATAATTTTATGTGATATGATTAGAGTTAATAATAATTAACGATTTACGGAGTGACAATGTGTGATTGTTTGAGATGTCTCCAAGGGTTCTAAAGTTCAACCAACTTTATAGCAACATTAATATTGATAAATAAAACAACTTTAATAAAAAAAATTCTGAAAAAAGTACTCAAAGATAATTAAGATACTTATAGTGTATACGGGGGTTTATTCTAAAGAGCAAATTTAAAAGGTATGTCAAGTATTGGATTAATTGCAAAATTTAATTTTTTTTTACAAATAAAAGCTCTCTCTCTAGCTGACTGCGTTGTCACCCCTTTCTTGCAAAATTTAAATAACGAACCTAAGTTCAAACTTTGAACACAAACCGGCTATGAATTCACATTTGATGACCCCAAATCAAGCTCCTTTTGTGATGTTTTAATTTAATCCATCCTTGACAATTAATATATGTGAATTATATCATTGTGCGATACTCTGGCACTGTTCATTCGTGAACAGTGCTGCTTTTATTTTATTTTCTGGCTTTTTGCGATTTCTTCTGTCTATGTCTGTGTGTTTCTTCGTATGGTTAACGCATTGTACTGTTCATTCACAACGGTGCGGAACTTTTTTTGCCGATTTCTTCTACCGTTCGCTGTGTGTTTGTTCGGATGGTTGACGCGTGTCCGTTGTATTTCGTCTTCCAGTAAAGAAAGTGCCACCGCTTCTCCGTTTCTCATTCGCAACATGTCAATTTTCTTTTTCGTTGATTTTTTCTGCTTTCTTCGCTACTCGACGCGTGGTAATGATTTTTCAAATCGCATGTATATGTGCGGAGCGCGTTTGCACACTAGTGTGAATCATGCCCCTTTTTTGCAAATTGGAGCACAAACAATGGCTCAAGAGACTCGAATTTGGTTCTTTTTTTTTTTTTTTGAAAGCGATTCAAGCTTTGTTCTCATACAAAAATGACAAACCATGTGATGTGCTGGAAGGGAGCTCAGATTTCCCACGTTTGTGTCAACGAAGGTATAAAACTATAAATTGATAAGATTTGTGTTTCTACGGATGTCTGATAACGTCTCTTTTAGCTTGAAAATTATTGTATTTTTCTTAATTATTTAATCATCTGAGCATCGACTTTTTTAATGTGAAATATCGTCTCAATTGTCTTTAAATTATAATAATAATAATAATAATAAATAATAATTATAACTATAATATAAATTATAAAAGTCTAGACTAGTGTACTGCGTCTTTAATTTCGAACTGAAAATCGTAAAATTATACCACTACTTCTAAACATTAGTCTATGTCATGATTTAAATACGTGAATAACTAATTTTCATGCATTTCTATATGGCACAAACTCTTTGGAGACGTTTCATGTCTTTAATAATTTACGATTTTTTCTGATTGGTTCAAAATAGTGCATTTTTTTTTAAAACTTCTAAATTAGAAGCATATTTTTTAGATTTTTTTTTTCCTATACATGATTAATTTTGAACATAATTATCAATTCTGGTATGTTCTGTAGAGAATCCAGACTCCCAACAATTTCTCTCCACATGAATGATGAGTCATGCAGATCATCGATAAATCAAAGAGCTCATATCATCATATGATCTTATCCTCACCTTATTATCTATCATGTCTGTCAGTACATTATTATTCTTTATAGAGAAAAAAATAAGGATTATATCCTAATTAATATTTCTTGCTGTAGTTGTTGAAGCAATCTCAAGGGTCATGCTCTTAATAATCACATGGATCTAATAGTTGTTGTTTGACCAACTCTTTTGTATGGACCAATTGGCATTGCCATTTTCTTAAAAGTATTGACATTTTTTCATTAAGTTACTGAAGCAAGCTCTGCTCGGCCCTACAAAAGTCATGATCTAAAATTGATCTTAATGTCATGAAATTATATTCTAAGTTAACACAATTTTACTTTTAACATATATCAATTTGTAAAAAATCCGACTGACATCTTCTCAATTTCAATCTCAGTCTCCATTTCTATTTTTCTAACTAATTTTGTCAAAAAATGAAAGTAAAAAAATCAAAAGCGAATAATAAGTTGTAATTTGGACCGTGCTCATTCTTATGAACATTTTCGTCCTATACACTATCCTAATTGTTTTGCACATAATGTTGAATTAAGCTCATCTCTTGTTTGACAATTTGTTTAGATGCATGTTAACACAAGTACAGAATAAAGATGCAAAAGCTCAAATATGCATGTATAAGTCAAGTCATACTCAAAGACATCAAGAGGAAGCACAATGGACATTTTCAGAGCCATGTGTTACCGTAACACATGGCCATGTTCAACTCGTAAAAGAATCCGACTGACATCTTCTCAATTTCAATCTCAGTCTCCATTTCTATTTTTCTAACTAATTTTGTCAAAAAATGAAAGTAAAAAAATCAAAAGCGAATAATAAGTTGGAATTTGGACCGTGCTCATTCTTATGAACATTTTCGTCCTATACACTATCCTAATTGTTTTGCACATAATGTTGAATTAAGCTCATCTCTTGTTTGACAATTTGTTTAGATGCATGTTAACACAAGTACAGAATAAAGATGCAAAAGCTCAAATATGCATGTATAAGTCAAGTCATACTCAAAGACATCAAGAGCAAGCACAATGGACATTTTCAAAGCCATGTGTTACCGTAACACATGGCCAACCCGTCACAACGGGTGTTCAACTCGTGAACACCCGTCATAACGGGTGCTCAACCAGTCATAACGGGTGCTCAATCCATCACAACGAGTTAAGAGGAGAAGAGCTGAGCATAGAAAGATTTTTCAGAGCCATGTGTTGCTGTAACGCAACCCAGACATGTCACAACACATTCTCAACCCGTCATAAAGGGTTACTGCTCAAGATAGCCCAGAAGTTGGTGGAAGAAGCATATGAGGACATTTTTGGAAATGTGCCAACCTGTTATAACACATTATGTAACGCGTCATACGCATGAGGCCAATTCCAAGACTCCAAGATGTGCTCAGCCTATATAAACATTGGAGATACGAACTTGGAAGACATCTGAACCTCCCTCAAGCTTTCAAGCATTCAATTGCGCACCAGAAAGAGCATTAGAGTCTTCTCCTACAACTGCCTAATATGAGAGAGTTATGATAGCTACAATTGTCTAATTGTCAATCCGAAAACACTTCTTTCTTGCTAGTTTCTAGCATTTGGTGCACTACATTTGTGTTGTTAAACAGTGCATCAATTTTCTTGATTGTGTAGTTAATCAAACATTTTACCTTGTAGAGTGTAGCCTCTTGCATAGGTTTAGGAATATAAGATTGGTTTGCTTATTGAGAATAAATCAAAGATAGGTTCCGCAATTGTAAATAACACTTATTGTTTAGTGGAATCGGTCCGAGAGTCCCGTGGATGTAGGTTTAGTTTGTTTGCAGGCTGAATAACGTTATATCGCGTGTTGTTGTGTTCTCTTGATTGCTCTTGCTCTTGCTCTTTACTCTCTCTTTACTATACTTGCGCTTTGTTATTTTGATTTGCTCAATTGTTATTAGTACTTGCTAGTTCAAATTTTAGCTAGGTGATTAAGGTCTAAAAGCTGAATTGTAATTGTTGTAAACGCTTCCGCACTAACACTTGACCTTAGTTCTCCCCCAATACATTCTAACACATAATGCATGTTGGTGCATACTAAATAAAACATGTGTTCAGACTAAATAAAATAGGTGTTCAGACTAGTTGTTTCAAGTCTGTTTTTCACATAATGCATGGGGCAGACTAAATAATACATGTGTTTAGACTAAATAAAACATGTGTTCAGACTAAATAAAACAGGTATCCAAACTAGTTGTTTCAAGTCTGTTTTTGCACTATTTGAAGATTGTTTTGTACATAATGCACGAGGTGCACACTAAATAAAACAAGTGTTCAGACTAAAAAAAATAGTTGTTCAAACTAGATGTTTCAAGTTTGTTTTTGCACCGTTTCAAGTTTGTTTGGCAAATAATGAATGGAGTGCAGACTAAATAAAACATGTGTTTAGACTAAATAAAACACGTGTCCAGACTAAAAAAATATGTGTTCAGACTAGTTGTTTCAAGTTTATTTTTGCACTATTTCAAATCTGTTTTGCACATAATGCATGGGGTACAAACAAAATAAAACAAGTGTTCAGATTAAATAAAATCCGTGTTCAGACTAGTTGAAAGAGGTGTTTAGACTAGTTGTTTCAAGTTTGATTTTGTACTGTTTCAAGTCAGTTTTTCACAAAATGCATGTTATTCAGACTAAATAAAACAAGTGTTTAGACTAAATAAGCAGATGTTCATACTAGTTGTTTCAAATATGTTTTGCATATAATGGTGTGCAGACTAAACAAACAGATGTAGAGACTAAATAAAATATGTGTTCAGATTAGTTGTAAAATGTGTTAATATCAGAAGTTGGTATGAACACTTCAAAAGTTAGTATGAATATTTATGAAGTTAGTATGAACACTAGTGAAGTTAGTATGAACATCATAAAAGTTAATATGAACCCCTCAGATGTTAGTCTTAAGACAAATAAATTGACAAAATAAAAATAAGATTAAAAAAAAGATGGCGAAGGATGAGAGTGTGAGTAAAAAAGTTTGAAATTTAAAAATTTTCTCTTTGTAAAACGTTAAAACATAAATGCACAACCAATTCATATTCTCTAGAATGAGCAACCACTTCAGAGATTCTTTTTCCTGATCAATTCTAGTTGGAATAAGGTGATTTGAATTCCAAAGTACCGTAAATGTTGAAGTTGAATCAAGTATTAGAATATATATATATAGTCTCTCTAGGTAGCGTGCTTTTATAAGTAATTCGAGTGAAACGTTTACGGGTTCAATTTTAAAATCTAGCGTTTGAAATTTCGATTTAAATAGCTCAACAATTTATTTATATCATACTTTTGTAGAATACAAATTTTTACATTTTTAGAATTTTCTAATCAAGTCTAACGATTTTTGTTTGACATAGAAATTAAGATATTTTTTGTTATTTTTTGCTTGAACTTTCAAAAATCATTATACATAGTTACAAAATTTTAAAAATGAAAAAAATTAATATTCTACAAGATTATGATATAAATAAATTATTGAGCTATTTAAATCAAAATTTGAAATGCTAAATTTTAAAATATAACCCGTAAGCGTTTCAACTAAAGTGTTTTTCAAAAATCATTATACATAGTTAGAAAATTCTAAAAATGAAAAAAAATTAACATTCTACAAGATTATGATATAAATAAATTATTGAGCTATTTAAATCGAAATTTGAAATGCTAAATTTTAAAATATAACTTGTAAGCGTTTCAACTAAAGTGTTTATGAAAACATGCTAGCAAGACTCTATATATACTCTAAAAGTTTGCAGTTAGGTGGAGAGGATGAGAGGGATGAAGAGCAAATGATTTTCTATTCCATAATAAAAAAATGAAAAAGATGAATGAAAGAAAGAATATTTATTAATACTGTTCTTTGTCCTCTCCAATTTAAAATAAAAATATGAGCATTCTTTCAATTCTCTTCCCATTCCCTCATTTCATTTCCGATTCGTAAGCACATCGGAGAGACTTAATAATTAAAAAGCTGTAGCAATTCAAAAAATGGAGAAGGTAGAATTACATCTTGCTTCGTGCCGGTGGCAGAGCTAGGCAGCTAGCAACCTTTTTTTATCACGCAGTAAAGCTGGGAATGATATCTTCTAATGCGGAGCAAAAGCACTGTGCGTGTTGCTTAGTAATTTTAAATTTTTTATTTGCATCGAGATTCGTGCAAGCTAAACTTTATAATATCAGACTTCTGTATCAAATCTAGACCGTCCGTAACTTACAGCGCAGAAAATTTGGACCGTCCGTAACTGCTGCGCGACAGAAGAATAGCTTCCGTAAAGATGTGCTATATTGCTATTGTTTGGTTGAGTTGGAAAGAAGCATAAACTCGAATTTTTTTTATTCCTAAAAAAATTAATAACTACGTCTAATTTAAATTTTTTGACGAAATATGTCTATTTTCTAAACTCACCATTTAGAAGTACACCTAAATGCATGTGTTAACGAACCAAAATTAGATAGGTGCACAAATCTGACAACGCTCTGAACACATGCGTCTGGACGGTGAGTCCAGACATGCTACTTTATGCGTTCAGAGCTCTGCGACTTCTCCATTTCTAATTGATCATGATTCATCAACGCATGCGTTTGATTTGTAGTTCTGAACGGTGAGTTCAGACATAGACATACTCCTGTTAATTTTTTGAAATTAGTAATAAGCAAACAAAAAAATTCATAATCTGGGAGATTCTTTTGTGCCATTCTCCCAAATAATTATGCGACAAAATACAGCCTTTTAAGGTGTTAATGAGTAATGAGGTAGCCGATCCTGGCCAATAAATTAGAAGCAAACAAAAATATGATGTATTGATATTAGACAATGCATTTGGATCCCTTGTTGCTGAGCAATGAGCACTACAGTGTGGGCCCTCCTTGGTAGCATGATATAATACATAATAATGCACTAGTCTCCATCCTCCTCTGTCAGTACTTGAATCGCAGATTCGCAGTGTTTTGTGATGTCTTGCTCAAGTAGATCGTTCCCCAGATATAATTAGAGATGGCAAGTTGGGTCGGTCGGACGGATTCGGGTCGGTCGGACGGATTCGGATCGGGTCGGGTCGGGTCGGATTAGTTTGATCGTTTATAATAATCGGGTTGGGATCGGGTCGGGTGAGGTCGGGTCGGGTTTCGGGTAAGGTCGGGTCGACAACTTTCGGATCATGGGTCGGATCGGGCGATGTCAGGTTGGGTTTCGCGTCGATCTTTTTCGGGTGACGGGTCAGGTTTTAGGTCGGGTTGCATCAACAACTTTCGGGTCTTGGGTCGGGTTGGGCGAGATCGGGTTGAGTTCGGGTCGAATTGCACCGACAACTTTCAAGTATTATTTTGAGTTTTAAGTTTGATCGGACAAGATCGAGTCGCGTTATTGAATTGTACAAGTAAATCTTGACTTTCTCTGATGTTAATTTGTTAGTAAAATTAGATTATGATGTTGGCAAGATAGAATTAGATCAATTTACAGGTTGTATTAGGTCAAGTCGGGTCGGGTCGGGTCGGGTCGGGTCGGATTCGGGTCATCATGTGTCACTCCATCCCGAGTTATGGGTCATCTCGGGTCGAGTCGGGCTTGGGTCCTCATGTGTCGCGCCATCTCGTGTTACGGATCGTCTCGGGTCGGGCTCAGGTCACTCATGTGTCGCTTCGTCTCAGGTTACGAATCATCCTGGGTCGGATCGGGTCGGGTTCGAATAGTTTGACTTTATCAAAATATCGGATCGGATTGAGTTCGAATAGTTTGACTTTATCAAAATATCGAATCGGATCGAGTTCGAATAGTTTGACTTTATCAAAGTTTCAACTAGCAGCATCTCAAGTATTTCTAAAATGACAATCTCTTACATTAGTACTTGTAATATGCACCTATTTTCATAAAAAAATTATCTTTGTTTATTATAAATTGATGCTTCAAATAAGAAACCTGCATGGAATGTTCCGACACGTTGTAATTCGACATATCTTATGCTGGAGTTAGCCATGCAAATTAAACCAGCCATTGAAAGATATGCTGCTCTTGATAAGAAGTACACTCTAAACTCTTGTGATTTTGAATGGGAGACGTTGAAAGCTTTAGTTGATTGTTTGAACGTTTGTTATGAGCCGCATCGAAGTTGAGTGACATCAAATATCCTACACTAGACCTATTCTTTTCAGAATATTGTGAGGTTTATCTTAACATTAAAAAGATAGGTAGTAGTTGGTATCCTTTTGTAGTTAAGATAGAGAAGGAAATGTGTGCTAAGTGGAACAAGTACCAAACTAGTGAGAATACAATGTTGACAATTGCTTGTGTTCTTGATTCAATGATGTAACTGTGGGTGAAACCTGAAAAATGATCTCTTTGGCTCCTTAGATCTCAAGGAGTGACCTTCAATGATGATAATGTATGTGTTTTACTTTTTTTTTTAGTCATTGGTTGAGATAGATAAAAATGAGAAGATAATTTGAGATCTAGATTAAGCACTTGAGGTTGTAGTTTGAGTTGATTACTTTTTTTTAGTTATTGTATTGAATATTTTATGTTAGTTATTTGGGTCTCGTGTAGTAGATGTTTTATGTAGTTAGAAATTTCATGTACTTGTAAGTTGTAAAATCTGAGAAATGAATGTTCTAATGGATAAGTTTAAAATATTTTTTTTTTCCTATTTTTTCAGAATTTTTTTGTTATGATTTGTGAACATGTAAAATATATAATATATGCTTGATTTGTAAATATGTATTTAATTTTTATTTTTCAGAGGCTTTTCTCATAAATTTTGGATTCTCTTCTGTAGTTGCAAGAATGTTCAACGCAAAAAATTCATACATTTATTAAACGCAACGGAAAACACAAACAGAATTAGTTATGCTGTTGAAACACAACACATTAACGTTTTGTGTGTTTGACACCGTTACTTGATCATTTGGAATTTGATAATTTGAATAAATCTAGCCTCGATGTTTTTTTATTGCCGGGCCCGTCTGTCCTGGATGGCATGTATTTTTACAATACTTACTATTTTAGAGACCAGCATAAATATTGAAATGTTTACACATGGGCTAATTTGGGCTTTGGTATTTGGGCCGGACTTTATACAAAATCACAAAAATGAGAGAAGATTTGTTCTACTTGGTTTTTTTTTTTTTTTGGATAATGTATTCTACTTGGTATATTGACTTGAATCAGTTCAAATGCGCTCTGCAACTAAACACAAAAGAATTTAGCTAATTATTATTCATAGATCAAGCATTTCCACAATTACATTTACATGTTATATAATCCAACGTAGACATAATTTGGCACGTAGTAGTACAAATAACCCATTTTATAACAATTGTTTATGTTTAACCATCACTGCCAGTTTGGATTCTATATTAACTAAGCTTGTGCAAGCTTCAGAGGGGCAGATTTTTCTTCGGTAAAGCTAACGGGACGGCGAAACCGGCACGAGACACATTCAGTTGAGAACAAAGATGAAGTTCGGTACCGGTCCTCGCCTCCCATCATCGGCATTGCAACTCCTTGCTTCACGGGGCTAACATAGCCGGGCTGGTACGTTTGACCCAAAATTCCCTCTACTTGTTCCGTCAGCTTGCCGAATTTGAATTGTATCTCTAGATGTGCAAAGGAGTCGCCTTGCGGGATATTATAGCCATGCATCTTGTCATCCTTCTCTGTAATAGGAACAACTTTCACATCCATCTGAATCAATCCGTTGAGCGCAATAACCTTAGCGTTGTTGAACTGTCGTGTTCTCTCTACTACCACCAAAGCCTCGTCCCCGTCCTGCCACTCGGCATCTCCATCTATTGGGACAGTTATGTCTTTTCCATCCCAATTGATTGCAAGTGCATCAAAGTGTTCGTCCCATTTAGCAACTTTTCTGGCTGCAATCACCAAGGTGTGAGATTCAAACATGACCGACAAAGCCTGAACCCACGTGAAGTCCCGTTTCCTGCCTTCGGGACGTGTCCCTATGAAGTGAACATTGATCTGGAAACGGTCGTCAGATACAAGAGCAAAATCGCCCCCATTTGCTCCGTGGAAGTAGAACATCACCCCGTCACCACCGACAAACCGTGGGTCGTAACACACTGATCCATAGCCGTTACAATCGGGAATCCGATCTGCATCGAGCACAAATTTCAAAATAAAAAGCTGTAGCTAGCAAATATGCACATAAATATTTATACACTAACCATTGTAATTAATCTAAACAAAAACATGCATACTCTGGCATGTGGTCTCGCAACGACTACTACAGTCGGCGAAGCAGGCCTTGACGTCAGTTTGGTTGAGGGGAGGTTTGCGGTTGGGACACTGCTGAGGGCAAGTGATGAATTTGTAGTGGCAGCGGCCTCTCGCCAAGCAGAAGAATTTCTCCTCACCAGTAGCCGTAGGATTTAACACCAAGTAGTTTGTCGACGCTGGATCCAAATACCCCTTTCCCGGTGGCGTTTTGTTTGCAGCAGCCACCTGTTGTATCTCACCTGACATATAGCATAGTGTAATTATTGTAAATGCCACCAGGGTAGATGCTATCTCTCTTGCCATGGTGATAAAATCGTCTCTCTTCTGCTTCCTCTAGCTGTGAATATGATGATTCATTTATTGGCAAGTTTATATTTTGGAAGCGTAATTAAATCTTTGTTTGCACGAGATTATTAAATTAAAAGTTGCTTGTTGGTTTACAGTGTATGAGTGACAAAGAAGAAAATTTTCACCAAGTTCGAGATGAGAACTCCAACGGCAATTAAAACAGTTCAGTTCAACATGGTTTTTCTTGCATAAAAAGGCCTTAATTTATTCAAGTCTTTGCCATATTCAGCCCCTTTGCTTTGCAATAAGGCAATTACAACTGGTTAATACTTTGACTTAACTATGCTGTCTACGCAATTACGCAATTAGAGAAATATCAACATTTATTATTGTTTAACATGATGTCGCCCAATTACCGAGATTTTGCTACTTGCAGCATCCCCGTTTAGTCCACTAATTCGGGTTCAGATCTTCTAGCGCACAATACTCAGCGGACGGTCCGAATTTGCAGTACTGTGCGATACGATCGGTTCATATTTGATTCAGAGGAGTTGGATTTTATAAATTTGATCAACACAAATTTCAAAGCAGATCAACGATTAAAAACTTTGCGCTGCTTGTACCGCTCAATAGAAGATCTGAATTCCCATTGGTACAGTATTAATAATTCATATTCGAGTAATTATATCGTCCCTCACAATCATGTCCCCTCGCGTCCCCTACTCATTTTAACTCTAACGATAAGATTAAAATGACAGTTTCATTTTTGGATAAGACAGGACATCCATTATTTCTCTCTCCTCACTTCATTTCTCTCTCGATTTCGTCTCTTCTGAACAAAAAAGAATCCCCATTAATCCACGATAGTGCTTTCTCCATCATCGATGATCATTGCTGAAGCTTTCATGGAGCACAACGATCATCGCTAGAGCTTGGAACACATGAGGATTGTCGGAACCTTTAAACGCCCCTACTCGCGCCCCCCACTACAAGACAAGAATTTTCATTTTTCGTCTCCCCTTTCTCGATCTGAGTTTCTATTTTTTTCTCTCCTTTCCATTTTCTTTTCATTCTCCTTTATTTTGTCTCTTCTTTTCATTTTCTTTCGTCTTTCCTTTCCATTTGCTTTCCATTGACCTTTATTTCGTCTCTTCTTTCCATTTTCTTTCGTCTCTACTTTTCATTTCTAATTATTGTTGTTGTAATTAACAAAGTAAATTGCATATCAGAACAAGCAAGGATCTATAATTGAAGATGAAAATCTTTATATTGAAACAAGCAAGGCTCAATATTGGAACATGCAATTCTCGATATTGGAACATGCATGTCTTGCAAATATTTATATTAGAACAATAAAATTTATATATTGTTACCTGCAAGATTTTATATTAAATTTATTGAAAAACTGCAATTCTCTATATTGGAACCTGCAGTCCTGCAAGTATTAATATTGGAACTTGCAAGTCTTTATATCGGAATAGAAAGTCTATATATTGTACGTGCAAGTCTTTATATTTAAATTTGCAACAAAGTTGCTACAGAATTTCTAATATAAAGACTTGCAACATAATTGATGCAAAATTTATACTGAAATGCAAGTCTTTATGTTAGAATAATAAAGTTTATATATTGTTACCTGCGAGTATTCATATTTAAATTTACAGCAAAACTGTTGCAAAATTACTAATATAAAGACTTGCAACATAATTAGTACAAATTTATAATATAAAGACTTGAGAGTGGAGAAATTAGCGGAGCGGAGTAGAGAGATTTTGTCTTGTAGTGAAAGACGTGTAAGAGAGGCGGTTAAGTGAGGTTGTTAGCAGCTCTCTTCATATTTTAATGTTCCTTCAAACAACAAGTTGGGTTGATGAGATAGATACATAATCGTATCCTCTGCGTGCATTTTTTTTGCTCACTCTACGCAAGTTAATTTGGACCGTCGAATTTAAGATTCACACTTGATCGCCACTGATATGACTCAGAAGAGACCATTGATCTTTAATCTGATGGTTCATATTGACTTGTGCAGAGCGGGTACAGAAAAATGAACGCAGAGGATTTCGTTTCAGTACACACTAAGATGTAGATGTACTTCATTATGGGCTTCAAAGGCTTAATTTCTTTTGCGGGACTTGGCCCATTAAGAAGAGAATAAAAAAGGTTGTTATGACGTGCATAGCACGTGCTTGACTCTGTAGGAGCCTTGGAGGAAACAGTCAAGTCGTTCTCTCACCAGTCACAAACCAGGCTTGAACCAACACATTGACAATTTGACTTTGCCGGGTCTAAAACCCTCTATACAAAACCAAAACCCTAGATAGTGACATATAGCGCGATAGATAGAGAGAGAGAGAGATGGCGGTGCCAGGAGGTAGAAACGGGATGGAAGAAGACGACGACGAACAGCAAGGAGTGTATCTGGACGGCGGAGATGGCGACGCCTGGGCTGATCTCGACCATGAGGTGCCACTTCATCTCCGTCCCCTCGTTGACGCCGCTCAGTCCGGCGACCTTGATTCTCTCCGAATCGCTCTTGGTACGCTATTCACTTCTTTAGTATATGATTTTATAGTTCACATATCTAGTCTTTCTTGGTTTTTGTTAATCAGAGTGATAGGGTGGATTTGAATTTTTTATTTATTTCAGGAGCATATGACATTAACTTTTGTGCCAGAATTTGGGAAATTCTAGTAGGGTTTGATATGGCATTTCTTTGATTATGAGTAAACATATAATATATGTCGAATTTTAGCTTAACAAGGGATATACTATTATAATTGCATTTTATAAATCACTTAGGAAATAGTGGTGCTGTTTCAGCTGAATTACAGCTGCAGTTGTGGTGGTCAGCCTCACTGAGGGATCAATTATTGTGTTTCAGCATGATTTGGGGGAAAAATGCGGTTATTGCTTAATTAAGGACAATTCAGGGGACAATAATGGTTCTAAATTAATATAATTATATGAGGGGAGAAACCTGCAAAGCCTATTTTTTGTGAATTTACAGGGAGTTTTGAGGGCACAATTGATGACCCAGTAGAGGATGGAGACACTGTTTTACACTTAGCTTGTCTCTATGGTCATCTTGCTTGTGTCCAGGTTTGATATATTTAGTTTTCTTTTCAGTCCCTTGTTTTGTTTTTTATATAGGAGAGAAATTAAATTTCTTATGTAACCTGCATTATTTGTAGTACATTTTGGAAAGAGGAGCTAATTTGGAAATAAAGGATGAAGAAGGTGCCATACCTCTTCATGATGCCTGTGCAGGAGGTCTCCTTTTCTCTTCTCCCTCCACCTTCCCTCCCTCCAACCCCTCTCTCTTCCTTCTCTCGATCTATAAAGTTTTATTATTCTATCCTTTTCATCTTATTCATGATGAAACATATGTTTGTGCAGGATTTACCGAGATAGTGAGCTACATCCTCAATTTTGCCTCTAATAACCCTGAACTTGTAACAAGAATGCTCAATGCCGTCGATGTGGAGGGTGACACTGTAATCATTTCCTTCTCCTTCTCTATTTTCTTTTGAGGCTTTTTTGTCCACTTGAAAAAGCTAATATAAAGAGCTGTTTTTTCAGCCTCTTCATCATGCAGCTCGTGGAGAACAAATGGAGGTGGTTAAAATTTTGCTTCAAGCAGGGGCTTCTCCAAAAAAGACTAATGCTTATGGCCAGGTACATTAACTTCCATCTTTACTAGCTTCAGCTGTGTACCACATTTTTTGTGGCTCTTCTAAAGCTGATGAAAGATGTGAGGTTCATTTTTTTACCAGTATATATCTGTACCAGTATGAACTGGATGGTCATCAGCTTGAATTAAGGCTGAATCAATGTTTCTGTTTTGCTTTGTTTCTATTCATCCTTCTTTTACTATAATAAATCCCTTTTGTATACTGAAACAGACACCTGCTGAGCTGGCAGATCAAAACACAGAAGTGCGAGTTTTTCTAGCAGCAGCGGAGGCAGCCAATGAGACTGATTGATGCATCTGTTTTGTCTATCATATCAAATCAACAATATTTTAGACCTTTCTCTTTAAGTAGTAACATATGATGACTTGAGAGCTTTCTTTGCCATGCTTGAATTTAAACGGGATGATTAATGTAGAGAGAACTGGTGTATCGCTTTATTACATGTGCTAAATGTTCTACGCTGGTTATTTCATGATTTATAAACCCATAGTGTCATCTTGCTTGCATGCCCTATTGGTAGGGATAGTTCATTGGCTCTTGGCTCCCGATCCAGCCCGGCACTTATCAAACCCGGCCTCGATCTGGCTCTTACTAATAAATAGTAACGGCTGGGCTCATTTTTAAAATATCAAGCCTTCATATATTAGTCCTTTTCAAGTTTTATTACAAAAAACAAAAAAAGAAAAAGGAAAAGAAAAAAATATATAAAAACAGAAAAATAATAAACTCCTTGAGTTCTTATCTGATCCTTTATAAATCTGTTCCTTTAAACCCCGAGGATCTAGTAAGAATCGGATTTTAAGAGAATTGGGTATCTCTCCATAAAAAAAGTCTCTACCACCTGACTCTTATAAAGTCCTTTTTAGATTTTGCTCTTATTCGACTCTCTTGTAGGTCATCTAAGTTGGGTCCTTCTAAACCCGCCCGACCGCTTAAGACTATCCCTACCTGTTGGTTATTTTATGCTTGTTTTTTCATACATGTAGAGAGAACTGGTGTTTTCACTTTTACCAGTACATGTATAGTTAGGAAAGCAGTAAAGCTTATATAATTCTTGTCATAATATGTCATTAGCTTCTTTTACCATTTTGTCATCCCCGTTCTCTCGAGTATCTAAATGTTATCGGATTTGGCCCAACTAAGGCCTGATACTCGTTTCAGCCCATCATATTTTTTTCTTCACATTCTTCTGCTCATCTTGTACATAGGGGTGTTAAACGTGGTCAACGATCACGAAAACTGGGTTTTTCGTGAATTGTTCTGTTTGGTGGCGGGAATTTTTTTTCTCTTTTTGTTTAGCATTTCGTTTGGAAAACGGAAATGAATTGTGTTCTGTTTGATCGTTTCGTTTTTTGACACGTTTTTTTTTGTCACAAACGTTTCAAACCATCAGAAACCTGATCCTGTGCAACTTGAATCCTGAATCAAATATATTCAGTAGATTTTGAAATAACAAAAATATATCAACAGAAACACTAATATTTGAACAAAAATACAAATTTAAGCATTATACATATTTGAACCCACATAAACACTAATATATCAACAGGTGGTGCTAAGAAAAATCAGAAAAATGGATCCCACAGAAACACTAATATATCAAGAAAAATATTGCAAAATCCACTACATCTCTGCCTTGCACAAACAACATATTTGAACCCAAAATCCTAAAAATTGAAACACATTGATCCTAAATAGACAACAACTCAAATAGACAGCAACCCAAAATCCTAAATAGACAGCAACTCTAATGGCAACTCAGACCCCAAGCTCTTTTCTCAGGCACCTTTACTCAACCAATGGCCAAAGATTCAAGCATTTAAAACAATTGAAACACATTGATCATCATCGAAAATCATTGCTTGGGATCCAAGGAGCCAAAGAGATACTGACCTATAACAACGAAACAGCACTCCAGGCTTCAACTAATAGACCGACAAGCAACATAACCAACATAACAACAAAATGAGGCAACAAGCCATCAAAGCAAGGCACAAGATGACACTAAAACTAACCCATAATCGTCAAGTTGCACTAGCAGCAGTGCCACAAATACTGTCATCCTCTAGTTCATCACTTGTTGCACCAAAATTGAATCCATTTTCTGTATTGACAGACAACAAAAGAAAGAGTTAATATTCATAATTAAGAGAGTGAAGAAGTGGGCACATATCAAATTTTCTGAAGAATAGCAAACCTGTAATTGATGCACGCAACCAATCCTGGGCACATATCAGAGCCTCCATGCTCTCATAATTGAGAGAGCTTCTCACTTGACTTAGAGTCCTAACAGTTGTGCTGAAAGCCGACTCCGAGGCAACTGTAGAAATTGGGATTGCCAAAATGTCCTGGGTTAACCGAGACATAATAGGGTACTTGGGGGCCTTGAGCTTCCACCATGCTAAAATAAAATTCTGCATCCACACTTGCTTCGTCAAGTGGTTCAGACAAGTATTCTTCTAACTCTGATCTTGTCGGTTCAACGCTCTGCTTACCCGACAGAAAATCTCTAAGCCCAGCTCTTGTATCACTCATGGCACTTGATGAACTAGAGCTTGCCCTAACAAAAATGCTAAATTTACAATTCTTTTTCTCAACACCCAATTATCATCAATGTAGTGACAAGTCAAGGCCATGAAGCCCCTGTCACCACTCTTGCTAGTCCACAAATCACTTGTGAAACTAAATTTGCAAGATAAACTACCAAACAAATCATACAACATACCTCTTTCCTCTTCATAAATTCTCAAGCAATCACTTCTAATTGTATTCCTTGATGGTAATTTGAAAGAAGGTTGGAGATCACTTAAGAATACCTTCAAGAAGTAATGGTTTGCACAATTGAATTCATGTGCAATAACTATTCTGGCAAAGCTAACTCTGCACTTTGCTTGATTAAAGACCCAATTAGCAATTTTGGGCTGACCTACAATCAATAATAATATAGAAGTTAGAACAATTCCTACATTAATCAAATAAAGATGTTTTTAAGTAAAAAACGAAGTTATACCCTCTGTGTTTCTGGCATTCTGTAATATCATCTGCAAAGCATGAGGCTTCTTCCTCATTGCTGGTGGCAGTTTCTTGCAGCTTCTTTTGATGTGATTTTTCATGGAGGCAGTGCTCTTTTGGTTACCCATAGGATACACTTTTCCACAATACTTGCAAGTGGCAGTGTAACTACCATCTTGCTTTTTTTTTTTTGCCTTGTATGTAGTCTTTCCAAATAGGTGCCCTTGTGGGTCTATTATCAACTGCTGATGCTTCATCACCAACATGTTCAGGGTCAACATGGGCATCATTGGGGGCATCATTGTGGATCATTTGTATCTATTCTTGGGTCTCCCCATGCATCCCCAAGCCCATGCTAACAAAGAACATGTAATCTAAGCATAAGCATAAGCAATTCGAGCTTCAATTCAACTAACAGTAAAGCAATTCAACTAATCAAGCTTCAATTCAACTAACAGTTCAGCTTCATCGAGCTTCAAGTAACTAAGCATAAGCAATTCAACTAATCAAACTTCAATTCAACTAACAGTTCAGCTTCATCAAGCTTCAAGTAACTAAGCATAAGCAATTCAACTAATCAAACTTCAATTCAACTAACAGTAAAGCATAATCAAGCTTCAAGCTAACTGAAGCATCAATTCAACTAAGTGAAACATCAATTCAACTAACCATGCTAACAATTCAAGCTTCAATTCGACTAAACAAATTTCAATTCAACTAACAGTAAAGCATAATCAAGTTTCAAGCTAACTGAAGCATCAATTCAACTAAGTGAAGCATCAATTCAACTAACCATGCTAACAATTCAAGCTTCAATTCGACTAACTGAAAGAAGCACCAGTGTAAAAATAAAAAAAAAAATTTTACCTGTCATTAGAGAGGTCAGGCTCAGACTCTTCTACATACACCATCCTTGCTACCGGTAGAAATAAGCTTCAATGGTACCAGCAGAAAGTTGGTACAACAACAGGTCGGTACCAATAGATAGAAAGAAGCTAACAACAAAGAAAAAACGAAAAAAGTGTTAACTTACTAAACAAAACCAACAGAAATAGTAACAAAACAAAGAACTGCTAACTTGCTAAACAAAACAAAAACAGAAATAATCAAATCAAAACAAATTTTTTTACCTTTAACAAAAGAAAAGCTAACTTGTTGTTTCCCTCATTCTTTCCCGTTATTTCTTTCTTCTGTCTCTCTATATACCTCTCGTCTTCCCTTCTGTCTTTTTTTCGTGAACAAACCAATATTTATGCAAATTTTCCTTAAGCCAGAAGCTTACCTGTTGACAGTGATGCCTTGATAGATGATCTGACCTGCCTCGCAGCCTCAAAGGCACAAAGCCATCTAGGAAAATAGCCATGAGTGTACTAAAAACCTTGTCAGTCTTAGAGTCATGATATCTCGATTAGAGGGGATTGCTGGTGCAGATCATCTAACCAAGAGCATAAAGCCAAAAATCTAGCTCGGTTAGAGGGAAAACAGCGAAGGGAATGATTATATCTCAATGAAAGGGGATAGATCGAACTTGGCCTCGTCACGCATGGGTCGACGGGCAAGAATAGCACACCAGACAGGCCCTCAAGCAGTGTGCAAGAGGCTGACGTGCAGCAGTGGAAGAAAGAGAGTCACGAGAGAGACAGAGAGACAAGAGAACGAACATGCGTGCGAGGGAAAGAGGGGAAACGAGCGGCGCTTCGATAGAAGCTAGGGTTTTCTACGCGTCAGCTTCGTTTTCTCCGCCTTCTTAACCCCTGCTATCCAAAACAATTCCAAACAGGCAGAATTCTAAACGAAGCGGAATGAAACGATAACGAAAATGGACCTGACCGTATTTCGTTTCGTTCGGCAAACGATAAAAAAGCCCCTTACCGTATCTCGTTTAGTTGGCAAACGATACAATGGGCCAGCTTCTGTTTCCGTTTCGTTTAAACGAAACGGAACGAAAACCCGTGGTTAGAGCCTCTCGTTGACACCCCTGCTTGTACACCAGGTTTAAGGAATTGACGCCTCTGAGATGACTAAGAACTGAACTCGGTGTGTAAATGGAAAGGATGTCTGGAAGACTGGATCTGTATGACTGTATGTCAATGTAAATATGATATTTGTAAATGCAAATAAATTATCCGTATATGAATTCATTTCGTATGGTAAAGAAAATAATGCAAATGGAAATATAAATTTTATTTGAATTTGTCAAATTATATGGATATCCGACTCCAAACTCTAAATAGTTTCAAATCTAAAAATTGATGCGAGATATTTTATATTTCGTGGATAGCGTCAAAATGGGAAAAAATGTATATCTTTATTTCTATTGTTTTTCAAATTTTGTTGAAATGTTCATAATTTATCTTTTTAATATGACAGATTTGAGAGTGCATGCCACATTCCATTCCAGAGTGCACCATGCAGCTTTGGAAGTGTTTGAAGAAGAAGAATGCCTACATTTTATTTTACTTTTCCCTTTCACTTTCCTTCTGCCTTTTTTTTACTGTCACCAGGGAAGAGATCTTCTGTCGCGCAACAAAAATACTGTGCGTGTTGCGCAACAAATTTTAACCTTTGATTTGTATCGAGATTCGTGCGAACTAAACTTTATAATATCAGACTCCTGAATCAAATTTGGCCGTCCATAGCCTATAGCATAGAAAATCTAAGCTGCTCATCCCTGCTGCGCGGTAGAAGAATTGCTTCCCCATGCTGCCATGCAAGTTGCAACGGCTGCTCCGCCAAGAATTAAAGAAGTGTGGCACAGTGGAGTTGCTAGGCCAACCGACCTAGCCACCAGTATATAGGTGTTGAGGTCCGCGGAGTAGTCTCTTACGACGAGGATATCGCATCAACATATCATGTCTCCTTCCAATTGAGATTTAAATGTTTTTTCTTCTTCTTTGTTATGTTCTTTATAACAAAGTTACAAAGATCCCATGCAGCATCATAACTTGTTATTATACAAGACAATGATTCACTGTTCACCAGATATTATTGCATCGGGCTGCTATACAAAGGTAATGTGGTAATGGTGTCTTCACTCCGATTTTTTTATCCTTTCTTACAAATGAAAAAGCTTGGAGGACCGTTTCTTTTCATTTTTAAGAGGTCTTACCAGATAATGGCATTGTCAGTACTTTTGCCACAAAGCAACTCTTATTTTCGGATTTAGCTTAGGTCTATATCTGACTAATAAAATATTTTGAGGTATCACGATTCACGAGTTATTGTAGCTCAAAAAATTGAGGTACTTGAATTATATATTCAATAATTAAACAATGGTTTCCGTTTTCGGATGTCCCTAATGGGGAAAAAAGAAAGATGTATTTTAGGTATCGTATTCACACTTTCCCATCCCACTACGAGGGCAAACGAGCTGAGCTTGAGTGAGCTGAGGCGAATTCGAACTCGGCTCGTTTATTAACGAGCTGGCTCGGCTCATTACTACAAGTGGTCACGAGCTGAAACTGTCAACTCGAGCTCGGCTCGTTAAGACTCGAGCTAGCTCGTTTGTAGCTTGTTTGCAAAAAAATATAAAATTATAAAATTGTGAAAATTTTCTATGGTAAAGATCTATTTAGAGATGGTGATAACCAATTCGATGGTCCAGATTAACTCGTTAAGGTCTCGATACTTACACGAGCCGAGCTTATCACAACTCAAGATCGGCTCGTTTACTAACGAGCTGACTCAGCTCAGCTCGTTAACACTCGAGTTGTTAACGAACAAGTTGTTAGCGATTCGAACACGAGCCGAACACGAACAAGTCACGAATATTTTGTGCACCCCTAATCCCAACTATAGAGCCCATTTCTGAGCCCTCACGAATGGCAACAGCTGGCAAGGTCCGTTCAGGCAATCCAAGCTTACTGTTTACTAATTGGAATGGATAAAATAGAATTATAAGTGATTACGTCTTCTTTTCTAGTTTGTTTCATGTTATGAAGAATGTGGATATCACTTCATAACATTTTATTTCAGGGTTTCCTTCTCCCATTGTATAACACAAGAGGTAAATTTAAATGCGAAGGCCAAAGGCCACCACACCAAGATATTAAATATCTACAATACATAAAAGACGGAATTGTCCATAATTGATACCCACTCGATTTTATTCCGCTCTTATGTATTTAAAAGCTAATTTTCAAGCATAGTAATATAATAATTTCTAAAGGATGGAGACAAGACTTGCACCATCACTCCAGTTTTTAGCAGTTCATGTCATAGGCCACAAGACCTTGCAATTCTGGTCCTTCCAGTCTTGGATTGTTCTCAAAACTGCAAAAGAGACAGTAGAGAATTCTTTTTAATCCTGATTTAGCTATTATAAAAAAGAGTTGCAGGAGATATATATTTGCAGAACAATTTCAGTTAAGATCTACCTAATAGATGATTTTGATGTTATATCAGTTAGGTTATCCGACTTGTTGTTGATGCTTAATAAAAGGATGAAATCTTTCTGACACGTACACGCAAAATTTAAAAAATATATATTCTTGTGTTTAACATGTATTTAAAAATGCTCCCATGATCAGAAAACTGAAGAGCAAATGTGTAACAAAATAACTTTGTTAACAAAACCGTTGCTTGTATATGAGACTGTTTTATGACGAAGACCATACTGTCAGCAGCTTTATTGCATAGGTGACAGGTAGATACTGAGGTGAAAAGGAAGTTATAATTAATTTGGTCCTTAGCAGTAAGAAGTGCTACATGCCAATTATTTAATTTGTGAGTGACCATGGTGTATAGAGAGAACTGGAGGGAAGTCTAAAGTTAAGAGGGCAATTACTTGTTCAACGGGATGTGCTCAAAAGGCCCGGTTGTGGGAATTGTTCCGCACAGATCATTGTGGGAGACATCTCTGTAATAAGGAAAAGAAATTACAGAACAAAATTATTTGCTTATATGTAATAAAGAAATTAACTACCCCTATGTTTTACATAGCCGGTCCCAAGCCCGGGAAGGAGGAGGGTTGTGATAGACTTGATAAGCCCACTAAAAGTTAGTCAATCTTATGAAAATGAAATTCAATATGAAATTATGAACTTCATTTCTAGCCTACCCCAACTTGTTTGGGACAAAAAGCTTTGTGGTTGGTAAATATATCAATTTAATGCACTGAAATAACAAATGAGCACTTACATTACTTTCAGGCCAGGGATGGTAGTAAGTTCCCTTGGGATTCTCCCAGTTAAATGATTATCATTTAGCCTTCTGAAGAAGTTTGTAAAAGAAAATGTTATGCACATTTTAATTTGGTAACTATAAAGGACAAATGTTAAAAAAAGTATAAAGGATAAACCACACAGGTTGACAGATACAATTTATTCATATTAATCAGGTAGTCCTAAGTAGCAACTCAAACCAATACATAAACTGTGCTAATTTAAGGTCAAGTCAAATAAAAAAATTACCTGACTTCTTATACACATTAACTTTGAAGTGTTTTTCTATTCCTGTTTTAAAACTACACTATCAATGTTGAACGACCTGATGTGAGATGCAACTAGGGCAACATTTGTACAAAGCATAATACATAAAGTTTAAAATGAGAAACCGTGAGAGACCAAAACACATTCGATGCATTATTTCGGGGCATACTTTTGTTTAGTTGACTCTTAAACCAAAAAAAAGGGTCTTACAAGAACACAAGAGATTTGAGATTTCCAAGCTCTGGGGGAATGCTTCCCGTTAAGTTGTTGTTGTACAAATCTAAGCTAATAAGGCTCTTGAGGTTGCCGAGCTCTGCTGGTATCGAGCCTGTGAGATTATTCCTATACAGCTCGCTGGACAATAGACACAAAAGAAATTCCAGGTGTTAAACGTTTGTTAGCAACTCCGGTCATTGATAATATCAGAACTGAACCTCAATTGGTTCAATCTGAGCAAACTCCACAACTTAGTATGATCTATTGATCTGGGCAAATTAAAAAGTCACAATATTGTGTACCAGGGGAGACTAAAAGCAACTTGATAACAGCAACAACAGATGTTACAACTTAAAAAAATAAGCACAATTGTCGATAAGTTCTCTATCAGTTAGATAGGCTGGTATCAATATGGCACAATTTGAAAATTGAGTAGTCACAAGTGATATGAACATTTAATGATTCCCCTTTATTGGCTTTGATCGACTGCAAAAAGAATGTTAAAATTGCACAACATGATTTACAGAGCCAATCCAAATAATAGTGAAAAATTTGGATAAATAATAATAAACTCACAAGTATTGCAGATGCTCAAGCTGTCCAAGGTCAGTAACAAGATTTCCGGACAATTTTGAGTTGCCCAAATCACTGAACACAAAAAAGGATAAGAAATGAGATGTAAAATATTTGATCATACCTACATACAAGAGATGCATAGTTGCATACAACTCAACTTATGTTTTGTACTCTACTCTCCAACAAAAAGAGAAAAAAAAAAATCAGGCATCTGGTTTCAAAAATCGTCATTTTACCAGATGATACAGTTCCTTAATTCCCACAAATCATCTCAAGTAAGGTTGGTTTAACATAGATATAAAATCACTAAATCAGTCATAACTATCCCAAATCACAGAAAATTAGAAATGGATACCTTTTTCCTTAGGTTGTTTAACCATATGGGAACTCGAAATAGGAATAAAACAAAATTCAATATAAACTTTATAAAAGCAGTTACTATAAAAAAAAGGGCAATTGACTTAATTTATTTCCCGGACCTGAACCAATCTAGTTGTGATGCATCTCAATTATTTACGTAATTCACCTCCAATCAGAGACTAAACTTACATGCGAGTGACTCTGTTATCGCGATTACAAGTAATATGAAACCAAGTGCAAGGATTCACCAAAGTAGGATCCCAGCTCTGCAACACATTATCTGGATCACTGACGCTTCTTCTAAAAGCGTAGAGCGCATCTCCTTCCGAGTTAGAGGAGACTATGCACGGCCAATAGATCGCGAGTATAGTTGCAAGAGATGCGACGAAAGTGAGAACTGGTGTCGCCATCTAGGGTTAGAAGGGGGGGATCAGAAGGTGGTGGTACTATTACGACGGGATAAGAGAGATATAGAGAGAGAAAGGGAAAGGAGAGGGGATGGGGAGTTGGGAAAGTGGTACTGGTACTGGGAAGAAAGGGAAGAAGAACCAACACCTTTTAACACTGTGCTTCTGGTGTGTTTGTAAAGAGTGTGTGCTCTTCTGTTATCAAACTCTTATGTTTTTCTGTGTGTGACGTTCTTTTTCATGAATAATAAATAGGTTTTGTAAAACAACTTATTTTTGTTAACATGTATTTTTATTATGATGAAGATTAAGATGAATATATTATGAAATTATCTGAAAAATGTAAAAAAGTTCGGTATTTTCATATAAATTGTAAATTCATGTTCACATAAGATATATTCGATCCCATTAAAGTATATTTGCAGAATTGGTTTTGGTTAGATGAGTACAGAGTACAAACAGTGCACAAAGTCAGAATAACTTTGAAATATTTTTTCATAAAACTATGAAAAAAATAGAAAGATGATACGGTGAATTGTTTAATTTATTTATTCGTTTCTGGCAGACAGCGGTCATTTCTTGTCTCTCTGCAAGGACAAATCATGTACGCTGCATGTTTTTTCTTTACATCATGAAATTATGAGACGATATCTGAGACGTTCATCTATATTTATACGAATTTTGACAGAACTTTTGAAAAAGTGGCAACATTTTGATGCGTTTTGATCCTAATCAACGGTTAAAATCATGTCTATTACTTTATTAGCAATATCTTTGATAAAAAAATTCACTCTCATAAAAGAACCGTTCTCTTCTCTTCTTGGTGCTTTATATTTTAATGAAATGATGATGATTTCATTCTGTCAGAAAAATGAAATGATGCGGTTGGATTTGGTCGGCCTTTTATACAATAATTTTCTTAGTCGAGGACTGAGGTAGAGTCGTAAAGTTACTCGTCCGGTTCTATTCATTCGTGTTCGATTCGTCTCGTAGTTCAGATTCGACTCGATTCGTGGTTGGCGGATCCACGAATCTAGCACGGGTCGGATAGGTCCAAAATCTCCAGATCCGTGCCCACTCGTGCCCAACCTGTCTCAAAATCCGACCCGTGAAACCGTGTAGAAATTCAAAAAAATTAAAAAAAAATACAAAAAATTCGAAAAATTTGAAAAATTCGGAAAAAAATATATATTAAAATAATGTGCAGAAAATTTTTAAATTAAAAAATTCGAAAAAATTAAAAAAACGAAAAAATGGACGGATCCGAACCTGATCCGACCGGATTTATCACGGATCGGATTGGAGGTTTTGAGTTTGGACCCGCGAAGACCCGCCCCGTTAAACTCGTTGTATCCGTGAATTCGTGAATCCGTGAATCCGGACAGATCGGGTCCACGAGTACCCGACCAGTATGTAGAACACTAGACTGAGGTATGCTTTTCGTTTTCGGGCGCATTTGTCTGTCGTCCACTCACGTGGGATGCAATGGCGAGCTACGTACGGAAAAGTTAGAGGCACGTGTTTAAGTTTAATTTGTCAAAATTATAGTTTTATTTGTGTGTTAATATAATTGGAGTGGTGTCTAAGTTTTATGTAGAATTTGAGACAGGTGTTTATGCAAGATTTTTTTATTTGTATTATTTTTTGGTAAATAGACTGCAATCTAAGAAATTGGAGAAGTTTTATGTAGAATTTGAGACAGGTGTTTGCAAGATTTTTTTATTTGTATTATTTTTTGGTAAATAGACTGCAATCTAAGAAATTGGAGAAAGTATAGAAAGAATAGACCAGCTAGTTCAAAAAAAATTTAATTTTTTTTTTAAATTATAATTTTTTTGTCTATAATTTTATAATTTATCAAGATTTAAAACTGTTGTTGTTTAAAAAGTTGTTGTACACAATAAAATACTAAGAATAATTAATGTATGTAATAAAAATGATCAAAATAATCTAAAATATTTTAAGAATATAATATACTCTTAGTGTAGTTAGGTTTAGTTTTAAAAATTAAATTAATTTTGATATAAATGTTGATCTGAAATAAAAAAAAGTTAGTGAAATGCATTCAAGAAGACATTGAAAAAATGGTGAAAATACCGGCAATTGAAATAATATATATGCTAATAAATTATTATTTTATAATAATAATAATAATAATAATTTTCAATTGTCGATATTCAATTATTATTATTATTGTGATAGTTAGATATCGTGCCTACGTTTAAAAATTTTCTTGATCCGCCACTGATGGGATGGGCGATTGTGGGAATCCACTAGTTAATTGTGCGAGAACTAGTGAATGCCGAAAATCAAAAATCTCGGTCCACGGGTTGGCACAGGTTACAAGTCATGGGTTGAGACAAGTCACATGTTCCAAGTTACAACATGTCAAAAACCGAAAACTCCAACTCGCCCCGCCTTTGGCTCGTCCGAGTCGGACTCCATCGGGTGACATGGGTCGCAGTACGGTCCGTTTACGGACCCCAGTCGGAAAATTTCCAATTATGAAAATTCCAAAATAATTTCGAAAAATTCCAAAGGAATTTGAAAATTTTCCAAAAATTCGAAAATGAATTTACCATATTATTAAGTTGAATGAAGTCTGAAGCGAGAGGTGCGCGAAAGAGATGAAAAAATTTAGGCAATGTTTGGTCTCATCCCAACCCTTGGTTCGAGTGAGGGTTTCGCTCCGTCTGAGACAATTTTACCATAGGTGTTAGGCGACCAAATTTTCTGATGAGATTGAATGCGATTTTTCGATTTGAATCCCATCGATACATAGAAAAAAAAATTATTCAGTCAAATCTAATTTTTTAGAAAATACTGCAACATGTTCTTCATTTTTCAGCAAATACTGCTGAAGAAATGACAATTTGAAAATACTGTTGTCGTAGAGATAAGCGTAGAAAAGTTGGTACGGATGTTGATGTGTTAGAAACAAAAAAATTCAATATACTTAGAAACATGTGTGAGTTTTTTATGGTTTCTCTCTTCTGATTTAGAATGAATATAAATTTTCTATTGTTTCTATTTCTTGTAATTGAGATTGAATATAAATTTTGTGTTGCTTAAGTTCTGAGAAGTGTTTTATGTTGTTTTTGCTATAACATTCACAAAGGTTTTTTTGTAATTGAGATTGAATATAAAGGTTTTTTTGTGTGGTAAATACCGGCACAAAGGTATAGTGCGGATCTGACGAATTCTTTTAGAAACCTAGAATTTATATTTAGTTCTTGAAAAAAATACATTTTCTATATTAAATTCCACACTAAAAACAACACATTCTTATTAATTTTTTCATTATAATTTTGCCATGAACATAAATTTCTAGAAAATGAACTAAAGAGATCTCATACTCACGAGATCTCATTTTCAACAAGTGGATGACATACGAACGGCCAAACTCCATTATTTTTCCCATCTATTATTGAAACAATGATGGAAAATGAGGGCGTGTTCGCCGCTCACTATTGTTTGAGTGGAAAGATAAAAATTCAGTTGAAGTGAATTCTTTTTTCTCCATCTAAACAGTGAAAATCAAATCAATTCCTACATCCATTTCCCAACGAGTTCAAAATCCCACGTAATCTTATTCCCATATTGATATCCAAACTTGCACTTAAATTGACGAATAGCTATAAAAATGACGATAATTGATGAATTGCTTTGACGGCACTTGAATTATTAGTCGATCTAGTACAAATAAGAGGTGGACTGTAATGTTTTGTAAAGTATGTCTCCAATAGTATTTTATATTAGTATTTTTTTATTCAAATCATTGAACATGATTTTTACTAGACAACTCGCGCTTCGCGTGAAAAAGTTAAATTTTAAACTTCTCTGTTACAATAATAAAATTATAATAAATCATTTAAACATTAAGAACAACAGTAAATTGAAAAATCTACAGCGATATTACTGTAGAAAACAGTGAAAACATTGTCCATTATACTGTAGAAACACTGTTTGTCATACTGTTTGGAAAATTTAAAAAAATAATTCTACGGTGTTTTTACTATAACATAAACAATGAAAACACTATTCACGCTCAATGGAAATGAACATGCGCTTCAATGTTAGAACATGATAAATGTTTTATATATAAAAAAGATAGACTGAAATATATAATTTTAAATGTTTTATTACTTTTTTTAGAAGGAGAAAATCTTAAGTATTAAACGATTCGTATGAGATCAGAAATTTTATTGTTGCCTCTAATAAAATTCTAAAATTTCTAAACTTTAGTTTGAAAATATTTCAGTATGAATTAAGATCATTTCAACAATTGGGTTGAATATTTAAAAATTGAAAATTTTGAGACCCGAAAATAAAGTATCGTTTGAGATGCACTTTGCAAAACATTGTACGTAATCTACCTCTATAAAAATAACATATCTAATTTGAACAGTTTGTGTAAAGTAAATTTAAAATATTAAATTCCATTAAATTCCATTAATAGTATAGAATTTTATAATGCAAAATTTATTGCCTTTTATTGATAATGTCATTAATCAGTAATCACTAATACTTAATTTGCCAGTTGTTTCAAAAAAATCTGAAAAAGTGATGCGAATATTATCTACCACCATTATCATATTTTTAGTTTGACAACTGGAAACCAAAATTCCATATTATAACAGACCATCGGAAAAGAAATTGAAAGCTTTTGCAGTTTTGCTGGTTGTCTTATCTAAAGCTCTTATTAGGTTAAAGTTAAAGCAGCTAATGCTATCATGAAACTTTTTTAATTTCGGAAATTAATGGACCAGAACAGAATTATTAAAAAATGGTAGAGAATCTTAGGTAGTGATATTATGAGTGCCAAACGTCGAAAACGACGAGATTTGACCTCGTAAGCAAGGTGATATAAATATAATGGTGTTTAATTTATATGTAGCAATTAGAACCCGAAAGCTGTTCTTCTGCCGCGCAACAGTTACGGACGGTTCAGATTTTCTGCGTTATAGATTACAAACGGTTCAAATTTGATTCAGGAGATCTGATATTATAAAATTTAGGTTACACGAATCTCGATACAAATTAAAAATTAAAATTTACTACGCAGCACGCACATTATTTTTTGCTGCACGTCAGAAGATCTCATTCCATTAGAACCCACCCGTGTGACTCCTTTTTTCCATTCTTCCAAGGTGATTATTGCTTAAATAATTTCACGGTGCTCAACACTACGGTCGGAGGTCGGTTCATGAGCACTATGGTGGCAAGGAACAAATGAAGGTCGCATATACTCGGACTATTTGAATTTTATCTGATCTGAACCGTCTGATGTAAAATGAATGGCACATATCGATTTATCAAAGTCTTTGTAGAAAAAATTGTTAATTTAATGATTTTTGGACCATTTAATATGATCGATTTTTTAATCGCATCAGTTTGATTGCTCGTTGCAATATGCTAGTCATCTTGATGTTTTGTTAATCAAAATATTTTCGATCCGATTTATTATATTTAAGAAATAATGAAACAAGCTACTTAATAAAGTAGACACAAATTTCACGAATATAAAAGGCTAGCTTCATATAATTCACTGTAATTTTTCAAGTAAGTTGTAATCCTTGTGAGTTTTGAAATTTGTAACATTCAGATGACCATCACCACTAATCTCTTATCTTTATAAAATTTGAAGACTTGATCTTCATTTTTTTCAAAAAAATAAAATATATAACTTCTCTTTCGTTAATGGCCAATGAATTAACCATACAAATATCACCCCTACTCGAGTTACTGTTTCTGTCCAAAAAAAAAAAGAATAACAACACAAAAGTTACATAAAAATATTAAATAGTGCTTAGCTTTGAGGTCTGAAGTATGACAAGGATAGGAAGTTCCGAAAATGGCCATATTTGTACATAACTTTGCAGGACAAATAAAATTAAGGGAGCTGATGTGATGCGTATTGATATCTACTAATATTTAGTTGAGTTATTATGCACATTATTTTAGTTATCATGCATGTTTTTTGTATTGAAATAGTTATACATGTTATTTTTTTTTACTGAAATAATTATTCATGTTATTTGAGTTAGTATGTATATTATTTTGTTAGCATGCATAATAATTTTTTAAGTATAAAAATAACATGCATAATAACTCAAATAATATACATAGTAACTCAACTAAATGTGCATAATAATATCAGTATATACTGATATCTACCGAACATTTTCCTAAAAGTAAATCCAATTCCATAGGTTGGAACATTAATAGTTGTCATTAGTCGAACAATTGTCCCCTATATCTGCATTTTTATACTCTCTCCTATTTATAAACTTCTAGGGAACTGTTTATACTTCATGGTAACAATATTTATCTCTCTTGAATATATAGCAAGTCTAATTTTTTTTTTTTGACAAAAATGCAGTGAACTCCTACATAATTTCAACCTCCTTTTATTTGACTAAAAATTAGAGCTCAAGTCATTTCAACTTGGAATTATAATAAGGATATTTTATGCGGATCTTTAACATGGGAAATTCTAACACGGTTGTATTGTATTTGTCACTTAATACAAACTGATTTTTTTTCTAAACATCTTGAACTAAACACTTTGTTATAAAAATACTAATACTAAGCATATGAAAAAATATAAATAATTTTTGATGGATCATATGAGTAAAACTATTGTGTTTCTAGAGACAACAACATCTCTCGTGCTATTAAATAAAAAACATACTTAATCATCTAAAAACAATTCAATTTATCATGCTCAATAATTTATACCAAAATATTATGAGACACACAAATAAAATTTTCAGTTTTCAAGATTATTAAGTGAATGTTTCAGATTTTTTTAAGATGATTGAAAACAATAAAATGATCGGTGTTTATATATAAAAATATGTTAATTTCAAAAGTAAAAAATAGTACTTCAAAATTATAAAATAGAAACTTTTTGTATCTCATAATATTTTGATATAAAATTTTTATTAAAATAAAAAAAATCAAAATTTAAAATGATAAATCATGTTTTTGAGTTAAGAATCTCGAAAATCTTGACACTCCTAGGATCATATAAATATTTTTAAAGTGCAACTAGAATAAAAACATTATGATTTTTTTTGAGTTGAAATAATTATGAATTGATGTTATCTGGCGACCAACGAAGAGGTGGGCCATCTCTAAAACTAATATAATAAACATGTCACGGGTTGGATCATGTATTTGATGTTTGAATCGAAATCAAAACATCGAGTTAAGCAGATTGATTTGTAAGTATAGTCTAATTTTAATTATCTTTCTTACATAATCGAGTGCTCTTTGTATTTTAAAATCCTCATGTTTATTGGAGTACTAAAACCAGATCTCGTGTCATAAATTGAATTTATGTTAACATGTGAATATATCTTGTTTATGATCCATATTAATTGGCTTCACCAACCCATTATTCAACAAACAATGATTTGTTACTTAAGATATTAGTTTTACCAAATCCCGTTCAAAAGATAATTATGAGAGAGAATTATTCAATTAACTCCCTTTCTCTAATTGAATTTATTCACATTGTATTTTCCTCTTTTATAGTAAAAAATATAAAAAAAGAAACTAAAATTGACTTTCCTATGCTAATAAAAGTTTTCCATTAGAAAAATTGTGCCTCCGCCACGAGAGATGGAACATATACTTATTTGAAAGGAGCTTTGAGATGAAAACTAATCAAAAGTAAAGAAAACATTTTTCAACTTTTAACGGTTCTCCGCTTCTTCTGTACTTTAAATAATACTTGGGAACAAGAGAATGTCAGAGGAAGAATTTATTACTTTACAGGAGAATAATTTTTGTTTATTGAAACCATTATGCTTAATCTTGATATAGCATAGCCCGTTAATTAATGTATTTTTTTTTTGCTTTGTGTGTGCTTGTTTTTTTTTTTTTGGGTACTTTATTGTAACTTGGGGTTCAATCCCCAGTTTTCCTTTTTCTTTCTAACGTGTACTACTATTTTCTGTAATGAATCATGAGAGTTAAAAGTAGAGTTGTGCTAAAACCCATAGGGGTATATCTGTTTGTGGATCCGACCCGATTCGCTTCGTGGTCCAGATCCGATTCGATTCGTGATTGGTGGATCCACAGATCTATGACGGGTCGGATAGGCCAAAATGCAGAGACCCGCCCGAACCCGTGCCTTCCCGCGTCCGACCCGCCCCAGACCCGATCCGTGCTCGACCCGTGGAATCGTGCCCAGACCCGCCCCAGACCCGTGTACTCGTGACAGATCCATGTCATTTTATGTCACATCAAATTAAAAAAAAATAAAAAATTTAAAAAAAATCGGAAAAAAAATCAGTAGAAAAATATCATTTTAAAGTAAACAAATTTAAAAAAATTCAAAAAAAAAATTCAAAAAAAAAATTGGTAGAAAAAATTAATTTGAAAAAATCCGGCGGGATCCGTGCCCACCCGACCCGTCCGGATTTATCACGGGTCGGGTTGACCCTTTCCACTGCGGACCCGTGCTTACCCAACCTGTGATACCAGTGAACCCGTGAATCCGCCTGGATCGAATCCACGGGAACCCGATCCGACCCGTTTAGAGAACACTAGTTAAAAGTTTGATCTCTGCTATACTTCTATAACTTTAGAGCTTATTACATCCAACGGTTTGTTGGCAGTCTTGAACTCTGTCACCTTTTGTAACTAGACTCTCTTTTAATGAAACAGGGGATGCATCGAACTCCACCTTATTATTAAAAAAAATGTAGCTAAATGATACTTTACGAATCAATTTATAAATTTGAAGTTTCGAGGATCAAAATGGTAAACAAAGTAGGAAAATAATTAACCTATAGTAGAAATAACCAAATTTTATTAACATCTCTTTGATAGGTTGTTTGGATGGAATACATAGGAAAATATACTTGTAGCCAAATTTTTTTTTACAAAATTATGCTCCACTTTAATATAATAATGAGGTTAGATTTACTTGGAAAACAAATTTAATGAGGTTTATTAAAGTTATTGCCTACAGTTTTTAAATTGATGCGTCGAACCAAAAATGCCAAATTCAAGATCATGACTAAGAGGTAAAAAAAATTCAAAAAGTTGGAATGCACAATAACTTTTTCTTAAATATACACGTTATTTTTTGTACTGAAATAGTTATGGTACAACATGCATAATAACTTAAATAATGTGCATTATAATTCAACTAAATGTGCATAATAAAATCGATATCAATAATTGATATCAAATGTGGTATCTACGAAATATTATCCCATTCAAAATTCAGAATCTTGTGTCGGTTTGTGGAGGTGAAAAAAGGTCAATTTGGGCTAGATGCTTTTTATTAGGCCCATAAATATAGTGGCCCTTTGAATTATGAGAGAATTTATATGGGGACAAAGAAATGACTACAAAATATCGCCTTCATGGGCTGAGTTCTATAGTCCTTAAATCAGCGTTTCCAAGGAGCAAAACAGTGGAAAGTACAAAGCAATAAAATGTTGGAATTTTCTCCATGATCACATTTAGTTCTTTTAAATAAAAGTATCACACTATTATAAGATGAACGATTATGATTTGATCATTTAATTTTGTAGGATCATAAAACCACACAACTAACTGTTGTCTGAAACGAAACAGAAATTGTGTAGCTCTGACTTTAAATAACAGAAGTTAAAATGTCACCTTCCTCCAACGTGTGCAACTAATGAAAGCATATGCTATTGGCTATTGCCATACATAAAAATTTACATGGACTTGAGTAAATGAGGCTGGTAAACATTTTCTTGGAGATAACTTCTGAGAGGAGTTATGAATTGATATATCTTAATTCAAGGTAGAGGTTCTTTAAGGAAGCATGCATGATTAATTTTAAAAGAAGTATCCCTTAATTAATATATGCCAAGTTTAATAAGATGATAATAAAATTAGAGGAGACTTAACTAATCACTCCTAGCTGAACAAGACCCAAATGTTTCTCCAAGTTTAAGTAAATTAATAAGCATTAAATAACATTAATAATGTCCACTGGTTCAGATCATGATGTGCCTAAAGATATTTTTTTAGGAGACCGATAAAGACAATTGAAATTAAGAGGTATGATGATGAAAAGGATTGAAAAAAGAGAAAGAGATCAGCTAAATGAGCAACTAATCATATATATGTTTTCATGTAACGACATAATACGTATTTCGCTAAATTTTGAATACGAATATATATAGAATCAAAGTGAATTAATTATAATTATTGATGGATCAATTATAATTGATATAACTAATGCTAGTGTTAATGTAAAGTTAGAAATATTGTTTGGGCTAATTCAATTAAATTGGATCAAGAGCTCAAGCAAAACAGGCCTATCAGCAAGTGTCTTGCGGCCGCAAGAGAGCCTCTTTGTGGTCAGAGAAGATTAGAATAGATTTAGCAAGAAATCTACATATTTCAGCCCAAGTCATTTGCGACCGCAAAGAGCTCTTCTTGCGGTCGCAATAGAGAAGGAAGATTTTGTGCATATTTCAGCCAATGTCAATTGCTGTCGCAAAGAGCTCTTTTGTAACCGCAACCATTGAGATTGAAATGCATAATTTCCTGCCTTATTTTGTTGATATCTTTCTGACTTGTGCTTCAAATAATACCAAATTTTGTGTGAATGTTTACAGCAACAATACACACATTTTGGAGAGGTTTTGGAGAGAATTTAGATATCAAATATTTTATAAAATATTTGTTATTAATGACGGTATATCTTCAAGATGCGTTATCACTAGTATTTAAGCGCTGTGTCTCCAAGCATTATCGATGTGTTAGGTGCACATGTGTTGTGCTTACGCTCTACATTGACTTCTCCATTATAGCCAATTATCTTAAGAATTATTCTTAACCTTAGAGGAAAAGAAAAGAGCATTGGTATCTACTTGGAAGGATCCGCTAGCGATCATATCGAAGTGTTGTTCAACCATCTTCAACAACCTCTTGAATTACTTGAGTGACAAAAGATGAAAGACCATAGAGATGAAATATAACTATATAAGTAATGCTTTTGTTCGTTTATTTATATCTTAAATCTTGTACGAACTTCAATAACAATTGTTAATTAGAGTTTCGATATTTTATTTGACTCTACCTAAATTGAAATTGCACCAACAATGCCATCCTTCTCACAATAAGAAGAAACTATTTAGAGAAAGTAGATGTCGATTTTAGAGCATATATTTCAATGTGTTGAACTATTGATCATATCAGTGCTCAATTCATCTATCAGAATGACAAAAAATGGATATGATTTTGACTCAGAACATCATAGATATAGAATAATTAATAATGCTGCGTATAGCAAGATAGCACCACTCAATTCATGAACTTGTATAGGTATTGTAAAGCAAATCAAGTTCATAACAAAAATTGACCACTTATTAAACGACCACTGTGCACTAGGCGTATGATCACAGACCTATATGCTCATGTTATAGTCATATTTGATATTTCAGTAATTATCTTATGAATTATTAATATGTACAATCTAAGTTATAGAAAAAACAAAGGAATATACACAAAAGAAGGAAGAAATTAATGAAAATTAGGTGTCTACTGTCTACCAATATGTACACAAAAACACACCTTTTTTTGAAATTCTTGACGGCGGCTGCCTAGCGTCACAAAAAAAAAGAACACTTACCAACTAGCTAGTTGAAATCAATACCTTCATTGAAAAGGATTCAATAATCCTGGCATGCCCTTTTCTTATCTATTGAAGATATCATCTCCAAGAAATAACATATAGTGATGCAAAAGCCATGGCCCATTTTCCTTCTATTGATGTGCACAAAATTTTTAAACCTAAGATAGCTGAATATACAAGGACGATTCCTATATATTTCATTAATAATTAATAAAGTAATAGGATTCCATGAATACTCAAACTATTACAATTTTTGGAGCTAGCTTGTCCAAAAGCAAATTAAAGGGGAAATAATGGAAAATTAAAACTAATAATCCCAAAAACCATTTCCTATATTCTGATTCTCACACAAAGCTGAGAAATTCTCCAAAAGTGAAGAGGTAAAAGCCTCTTCAGCCAACTCAACTCTTTGATCAGCCAGAGCTATGCTAACCACCCCCACCTTTTGTTCCCCAACCAGATTTTCCCTTCTCGGTTCAACGTCTGGGTTGATTGTATCGGTAACAGACGAGTCGACATATTGATCAGCCATCGTTTCAGCAATGTTTGAATGCCGACCAGTGAACTCTTGAACAACCGCTCGAAATTGCGCGGCGGTTGCAGTCAGCTTTACGGGATTTGAAATATAAACAACTTTAAGTGGCTTCTTCTTTGCCTTGGCATGTTTGGGGCATTTATGGTTGACGTTTAGCTTCTCCATTTACAATGGGTTTGAGAAGGAAGGCAAGGTTAGTGCAAGAAGTTGGTTTCAGTTGCGTACATTAATTTAGGAAATGAGGATCATGTGTGATATTTTTATATAAGATTAGGATGTATTGATTTTTGTTGTGTCCCCATGTTGAAGTCAATTGCGGTGGGAAAATTGGAAGAATTTGATTGGAGGGGAGTTAAGAGGCAGAAAGTGAGAGTTTGGATTATTAATATGTAATGCATGGATCTATTGTGGCTAGGTATGTATCTTGTATACAGTTATATATATAACATGAAGCGACGCAACAAAACACACACACACACACAATATAAGCAAACTATAAAAATGGAAAAAATAGAACGATTAAAATTAATTAACAAAAAGTTACAAATTTAATTAACCACCCAATTTGTTGGGTCATAACATAAAAATATTAAAAAAATTATAATCAACTTAGCCCCTTGCATTTGTGGTCAGGATATAATAATAACTAATTTAATACAATTTGTAGAAGAAAATATATTAGCAGGAGCTTTCAGTTAAGTAGAGAGGATAAACTGGGATCGTCTTTCTTCTACAACTACGACTCTATATGTCTCTCATCATTCATACAAGATACATAACATATCATCAGCAATTGACAAAGTATCTATGGAGCTATTAATATAGTGCCATTCTTCGTTGCCTAGAAGCAAAGGTCAAGTAAACAGAGTACTACAGAAATAGCCTGGATTAAACGGTAAACACTTTCGATTCTCCAAATTTGGATCGACCTCCATTATTTAAATGGTAATGCAAATGGAAGCAGATTCTCTGTCGTGCAACAGAAACGAACGTCAAAGATTCTCTACTCTGTAGGCTATGAACGGTTCAAATTTGATTCAGGGAGTCTGATATTATAATGTTTAGCTTGCAGGAATTTCGATGCAAATCAAAGACTGAAATTTACTGCGCAACACGCATAGTATTTGTGCTGCGCGGTATAAGATCTCATTCCAATGCAAATGGGGTTGTCATAATACAGTACCCCACTTTGTACACAGTATGCCATTCTTCTTTCTATAAAATATCCATAAACAAAAGATCAACATGATGATGTGGGCATTGGGGTCCCTCCTGATGTCAGATAGATCATAATCAGCACAATTCTTATCTGCGTAAGAAAATTAGAGGTACTAGTTATTTTTAATACTCCATGTTTTTTGCATGACTTTTACAGTCCAGTCAATATTTACTTGTAAGATAAGAAGGAAGCTCATCCCATTTGCTAACTGGATCTTTGGATTCTCTGTTGGATGGAGTGTGGGACCAGTGAATGATGCTATATTGCTATGGTGTATATAAACGAGCGCTGCTAAATTGAGCACAATTTTTTATATTTCGAGAGCAGTCATGTTTACTGTAGCACTCAAAATTGCACTGGCTGCTCTCGAAATATCAAAAGTTACGCTCAATTTGTCGTTGCTCATAATTTAAAGGGGATAAATGTAAATTTGTGAGAAGTTTGGGTAATTTCACTAATCTTAGAAGAAACTTTTGTACGCCTAATCTATTTTGCTTTATTTTTTTTTCGTACACTCTCTATTTACCAATATTAAATATACTAATTTCTAAATTAACAAAGAGAATATAGACTATACTAATTTCTAAAATTAACAAAGAGAATATAGAATTATAGACTGAAGCCAATATTTTTTTATACATCATGTGTTCATACTTCTTAACTTAACTGTCATAATCTAGTACATATCACATTTGTTAACCGAAAATGTCAAACCAAAATCAATTTCATATTAGCCTTGGTTAATTAAATAGCTTAAATCAATTTTAATATATTTTTAACTAAGAATTGATGTAACCGATATTTTTTATATTTAATAATTAGGGTTGTCTAAGTTTTTTCGTCAAGAAAAGAAACTAACTTTTAAAAATTGAGAAAATTATGTAAAAATAAAATTTGCATTTGACAAACTACGCACGTGAACAAAATTTTGTTCAAAAGTCTATATTTTATAATTTAGTGAAATATAATAAAATGACGAACTCATTTAATTACTTAAATATTATCCCCTTTCTATATATTTCTTAAAAATATTATCCTCAAGGTATATCAAGCATAATACTTTTTAATGATGAGAGGGATACATGACATTTGACTATATGAGTATATATTAGATGTAGAGATTTCAAAAAATTCGCGCGGGTCCAATCCAGTTTAGGAAATTCGAGGTCGCGATCTAACTCCTTCTGGTTCGGGGTCAAACCTGCAGATCCGTCGAAAAAGAAGTCTAAGACGGATAGCAATCTTACACAAACCCGACTCAAACCCGGTCTAGAATTGGACCGGCGCGACCCAACCCGACAAATCGTGGAAAAACCCCTGCAAAACCCGAGCAAACCCGCCCAAACTCGCGCAAATTTGTTGAAACCCACGCAAACACGTTCAAACTCGTGCAAAATTCACTAATCTGGGCGTGCAAAATTCACTAATCCGGACAAACTCGTGCAAATTTGCCGAAACCCACGCAAACCCGGCCCAGATTGGGTTGGTGGACCGTCCTCAAATAAATGGACTCGTCCAAATCCAGCCCGCCCAACCAGTGGACCCGGGCGGGTTTGGACCAGCCCAACCCGAATCGGCCCATTACCAAATCACTAATTAGATGACGTGACATGCTTAAAATTAAGTCTTAAAATCCAACTACTAATTTTTATGAAGTATAAAGTTTAATTAGTCAAGATTTCTTTGATTAGTGTAATCTCTCTCAATGATCTAGTAATTTAGTAATAACAAGCTAGGATGACTTCTAAGAAGTCATGAGTTCAAGCTTTCGTGAACATAAATGTGAGAATCGTTAAGAGATATTTTAATAATAGATGACAGAGCTTTGAGTACCTCTTGTGTAAAAAAATTGTAATATCTCTCATTCTCAACTGCTAACACATTCAACTCAGATCTTATCTTTTTATTTAGGTTGCATTTGGATAGAGTGGACTAGTAGAATTAGAAAGGCTAACTCATAGTTTGCAACTAGCATGTACATTTATATCTGAAAGACTAGCTTAGCGAATTAAGAATTATAGGAAAGAAGATATTATCAATTAATAAATAAACAATTTTAGTTGATAAAGGGATAAAAACATTTATGTTGCACATGTGCTGATATGCATGATGAAGATGCTCTAAGCAAGATGAGTGTAAATGGATTGTAGTGTTCTCTTGAAATTGAAGTGCGTTTGGTTCATTCTTTGAGCTTTCATTGATTACTGCTCCTTGGAAAATATATAGGTTTCCAACTTCATCTCACTATTATTTTGAAATAAGTGGAGAGCGTCCACCACTTTATTTTATTAATAAAATAAAGTATACAAACAAAATGTCTAAAATGTATAAGATCAATCAATTCATTTTGTCCTATACTCCTATACTCCTATCGAATTTCCTATCTAAAATTCACTACATAGCAACTATCAGCAGCCTATAAAACAAGCTATATCAGATCAGCCTGTCAAGCTTTTGCTGATCAGCCCCTAACAAAACAAGTAATAAAACTAAAGACACATGGATAGTTCTATGTATCATATAATAAATCTGACATTCATGGCATCTCTACCTTCATAATCTCCCAAGCTCCGATCTGATTGATTGACTTCCATAAACCAAGGCCACATCTCCTACTTGCCAACTGTCATTT
>CAXKVX010000481.1:0-70279 GCA_964058865.1 Eleocharis quinqueflora | reverse complement strand
TTCGGATCCATGTACTTCATTTATGGGTTGTAAGCATTCAATAAAACACCACAAAGCATCATATCCTGTTACAAGAAGAGTTCCTAATATGTTTACTTCATTTATGAGAGATAACCTTCCAAGAAAACTCTAATCCTTTCATGAAACCACCATGAAGAAGCATAGAATACCATTCTAAGTGCTTCATGTCTTATTAGTTAATTTAAGGGTGATAAACATTAAAGAGATTACCGAAAAGCTTCGTTTTCTAGCTACGAGAATTATTTCTGATCTGAATACTTCATTTATGGGTGGTAACCTTTCAATAAAACTCCACAAAGCATTTTATCATGCTGTGAGAAGTGTTTCTGATCCAGGTACTTCATTTATGGGTTGTAAGCATTCAATAAAACCCCACAAAGCATCATATCCTGCTACGATAAGTGTTCCTATTATGTTTACTTCATTTATGAGTGGTAACCTTCCAAGAAAACTCTAAACATTTCATGAAACCCTCATGGAGAAGCCTAGAATACCATTCTAAGTGCTTCATTTCTGATTACTTCATTTATGGGTGGTAATCATTCAAGAAAACACCGCAAAGCATCTTATCCAGCTATAAGAAGTGTTTTTCATCCGAGTACTTCATTTATGAATGGTAACCTTTCAGGAAAACTCCAAACCTTTCACGAAACCACCACAGAGAAATGTAGAATAACACTCTAAGCCTTTCATGTCTATTACTTCATTTATGGGTGGTAAACATTCAAGAAAACACCACAAAGCATCTTATCCTGCTACGAGAAGTGTTTATGATCCGAGTACTTCATTTATGGGTTGTAACCATTCAATAAAACACCACAAAGCATCCTTTCCTACTACGAGTAGTGTTCCTGATATGTTTACTTCATTTATGTGTGGTAATCATTCAAGAAAACACCGCAAAGCATCTTATCCAGCTACGAGAAGTGTTTCTGATCCGAGTACTTCATTTATTGGGTGGTAACCTTTCATGAAAACTCCAAACCTTTTAGAAAACCACCACGGAGAAATGTAGAATACCAATCTAAGCGTTTCATGTCTATTACTTCATTTATTGGTGGTAAACATTCAAGAAAACACCACAAAGCATCTTTTCCTGCTACGGGAAGTGTTTATGATCCGAGTACTTCATTTATGGGTTGTAACCATTCAATAAAACACCACAAAGCATCCTATCCTGCTACAAGAAGAGTTCCTAATATGTTTACTTCATTTATGAGAGATAACCTTCAATGAAAACTCTAAACCTATCATGAAACCATCATGGAGAAGCCTAGAATACCATTCTAAGTGCTTCATGTCTGATTACTTCATTTATGCATGATAATCATTTAAGAAAACACTGCAAAGCATCTTATCCAGCTACGAGAAGTGTTTTTGATCCGAGTACTTCATTTATTGGGTGGTAACCTTTCATGAAAACTCCAAACCTTTCATGAAACCATCATGGAGAAGCACAGAATACCATTCTAAGTGCTTCATGTCTAATTACTTCATTTGTGGGTTGCAATCATTCAAGAAAACACCGCAAAGCATCTTATCCAGCTACGAGAAGTGTTTTTGATCCGAGTACTTCATTTATGGGTGGTAACCTCTTAGGAAACCAACATGAAGAAATGTAGAATACCACTTTATGCACTTCATGACTATTATTTAATTTATGAGTGGTAAACATTCAACAGAACACCACAAATCATTTTATCCTGCTACGAGAAGTGTTTCTAATCCGAGTACATTTTTGGGTGATAACCATTCAAAAAAACACCACAAAGCATCCTATCCTACTACGAGAAGTGTTCCTGATATGATTACTTGATTTATCAGTGGTAACATTCCGAGAAAACTCTAAACTTTCGTGAAATAACCACAAAAAAGCATAGTGTAACATTCTAAGTACTTCATGTCTGATTACTGCATTTATATGGGTGGTAAACATTCAAGAAAACACTTCTAAGCATTTTATCGTGCTACGAAAAGTTTTTTTGATCCAAGTACTTCATTTATTAGTGGTAACCTTCCAGGAAAACACTAAACCTTCCATGAAACCACCATGAAGAACTATATAATACCATTCTAAGTGTTTCATGTCTGATTACTTCATTTATGGGTGGAAACATTCAAGAAAACACCGCAAATCAACTTATCCTGCTACGAGAAATGTTTCTGATCCGAGTAATTCTTTTATGGGTGGTAACCTTTCAAGAAAACTCCAAACCTTTCAGGAAACCACTACGGAGAAATGTAGAATACCACTCTAAGCGTTTCATAACTATTATTTCATTTATGGGTGGTAAACATTCAACAAAACCCCACAATACATTTTATCCAGCTATGAGAAGTGTTTCTGATCCAGATACTTCATTTATGGGTTGTAACGATTCAATAAAACACCACAAAGCATCATATCCTACTACGAGAAGTGTTTCTGATATGTTTACTTCATTTATGAGAGATGACCTTCCAAGAAAACTCTAAACCATTCTTGAAACCACTATGAAGAAGCATAGAATACCATTCTAAGTGCTTCATGTCTGATTACTTCAGTTAAGGGTAATAAACATTCAAGAAAACACCGCAAAGCATCTTATCCAGCTACGAGAATTATTTCTGATCCGTATACTTCATTTATGGGTGGTAACCTTTCAAGAAAACTCCAAACCTTTCAAGAAACCACTACGAAGAAATGTAGAATACCACTCCGAGTGCTTCATGACTATTACTTCATTTATGGGGGTAAATATTCAACAAAACACCACAAAGCATTTTATCCTGCTAAGGAAGTGTTTCTGATCTGAATACTTTATTTATGAGTGATAACCATTCAAGAAAACACCACCAAGCATCCTATCATAGTACGAGAAGTGTTCCTGATATGATTACTTGATTTATGAGTGGTAACATTCCAAGAAAACTCATAACTTTCATGAAACAACCACGAAGAAGCAAAGAGTAAGATTCTAAGTGCTTCATGTCTAATTACTACAATTATGGGTGGTAAACATTCAAGAAAACACCACAAAATATCTTATCTTGCTATAGGAAGTGTTTCTGATCCAAGTACTTCATTTATGGGTGGTAACCTTTCAAGAAAACCACCACGAAGAAATGTAGAATACCACTCTAAGCGTTTCATGTCTATAACTTCATTAATGGGTGGTAAACATTCAAGAAAATACCACAAATCATCTTATCGTGGTACGAGAAGTGTTTATGATCCGATTACTTAATTTATGGGTGGTAACCTTTCAAGAAAACCTCACAAAACATCTTATCCTATTACGAGAAGTGTTCCGGATATGTTTACTTCATTTATGAGAGGTAACCTTCCAAGAAAATTCTAAACCTTTCATGAAACCATCGTAGCGAAGCCTAGAATACCATTCTAAGTGCTTCATTTCTGATTACATCATTTATGGGTGGTAATCATTCAAGAAAACACCGCAAAGCATCTTATCCAGCTATAAGAAGTGTTTTTCATCCGAGTACTTCATTTATGAGTGGTAACCTTTCAGGAAAACTCCAAACCTTTCACGAAACCACCACGGAGAAATGTAGAATAACACCCTAAGCCTTTCATGTCTATTACTTCATTTATGGGTGGTAAACATTCAAGAAAACACCACAAAGCATCTTATCCTGCTACGAGAAGTGTTTATGATCCGAGTACTTCATTAATGGGTTGTAACCATTCAATAAAACACCACAAAGCATCCTTTCCTATTACGAGTAGTGTTCCTGATATGTTTACTTCATTTATGTGTGGTAATCATTCAAGAAAACACCGCAAAGCATCTAATCCAGCTACGAGAAGTGTTTTTGATCCGAGTACTTCATTTATTGGGTGGTAACCTTTCATGAAAACTCCAAACCTTTTAGGAAACCACCACGAAGAAATGTAGAATACCAATCTAAGCGTTTCATGTCTATTACTTCATTTATTGGTGGTAAACATTCAAGAAAACACCACAAAGCATCTTATCCTGCTACGGGAAGTGTTTTTGATCCGAGTACTTCATTTATGGGTTGTAACCATTCAATAAAACACCACAAAGCATCCTATCCTGCTACAAGAAGAGTTCCTAATATGTTTACTTCATTTATGAGAGATAACCTTCAATGAAAACTCTAAACCTATCATGAAACCATCATGGAGAAGCCTAGAATACCATTCTAAGTGCTTCATGTCTGATTACTTCATTTATGCATGGTAATCATTTAAGAAAACACCGCAAAGCATCTTATGCAGCTACGAGAAGTGTTTTTGATCCGAGTACTTCATTTATTGGGTGGTAACCTTTCATGAAAACTCCAAACCTTTCAGGAAACCACCACCGAGAAATGTAGAATACCACTCTAAGCGTTTCATGACTATTACTTCATTTATGGGTGGTAAACATTCAACAAAACACCATAAAGTATTTTATCCTGCTGTGAGAAGTGTTTCGGATCCATGTACTTCATTTATGGGTTGTAAGCATTCAATAAAACACCACAAAGCATCATATCCTGTTACAAGAAGAGTTCCTAATATGTTTACTTCATTTATGAGAGATAACCTTCCAAGAAAACTCTAATCCTTTCATGAAACCACCATGAAGAAGCATAGAATACCATTCTAAGTGCTTCATGTCTTATTAGTTAATTTAAGGGTGATAAACATTCAAGAGATTACCGAAAAGCTTCGTTTTCTAGCTACGAGAATTATTTCTGATCTGAATACTTCATTTATGGGTGGTAACCTTTCAATAAAACTCCACAAAGCATTTTATCATGCTGTGAGAAGTGTTTCTGATCCAGGTACTTCATTTATGGGTTGTAAGCATTCAATAAAACCCCACAAAGCATCATATCCTGCTACGATAAGTGTTCCTATTATGTTTACTTCATTTATGAGTGGTAACCTTCCAAGAAAACTCTAAACATTTCATGAAACCCTCATGGAGAAGCCTAGAATACCATTCTAAGTGCTTCATTTCTGATTACTTCATTTATGGGTGGTAATCATTCAAGAAAACACCGCAAAGCATCTTATCCAGCTATAAGAAGTGTTTTTCATCCGAGTACTTCATTTATGAATGGTAACCTTTCAGGAAAACTCCAAACCTTTCACGAAACCACCACAGAGAAATGTAGAATAACACTCTAAGCCTTTCATGTCTATTACTTCATTTATGGGTGGTAAACATTCAAGAAAACACCACAAAGCATCTTATCCTGCTACGAGAAGTGTTTATGATCCGAGTACTTCATTTATGGGTTGTAACCATTCAATAAAACACCACAAAGCATCCTTTCCTACTACGAGTAGTGTTCCTGATATGTTTACTTCATTTATGTGTGGTAATCATTCAAGAAAACACCGCAAAGCATCTTATCCAGCTACGAGAAGTGTTTCTGATCCGAGTACTTCATTTATTGGGTGGTAACCTTTCATGAAAACTCCAAACCTTTTAGAAAACCACCACGGAGAAATGTAGAATACCAATCTAAGCGTTTCATGTCTATTACTTCATTTATTGGTGGTAAACATTCAAGAAAACACCACAAAGCATCTTTTCCTGCTACGGGAAGTGTTTATGATCCGAGTACTTCATTTATGGGTTGTAACCATTCAATAAAACACCACAAAGCATCCTATCCTGCTACAAGAAGAGTTCCTAATATGTTTACTTCATTTATGAGAGATAACCTTCAATGAAAACTCTAAACCTATCATGAAACCATCATGGAGAAGCCTAGAATACCATTCTAAGTGCTTCATGTCTGATTACTTCATTTATGCATGATAATCATTTAAGAAAACACTGCAAAGCATCTTATCCAGCTACGAGAAGTGTTTTTGATCCGAGTACTTCATTTATTGGGTGGTAACCTTTCATGAAAACTCCAAACCTTTCATGAAACCATCATGGAGAAGCACAGAATACCATTCTAAGTGCTTCATGTCTAATTACTTCATTTGTGGGTTGCAATCATTCAAGAAAACACCGCAAAGCATCTTATCCAGCTACGAGAAGTGTTTTTGATCCGAGTACTTCATTTATGGGTGGTAACCTCTTAGGAAACCAACATGAAGAAATGTAGAATACCACTTTATGCACTTCATGACTATTATTTAATTTATGAGTGGTAAACATTCAACAGAACACCACAAATCATTTTATCCTGCTACGAGAAGTGTTTCTAATCCGAGTACATTTTTGGGTGATAACCATTCAAAAAAACACCACAAAGCATCCTATCCTACTACGAGAAGTGTTCCTGATATGATTACTTGATTTATCAGTGGTAACATTCCGAGAAAACTCTAAACTTTCGTGAAATAACCACAAAAAAGCATAGTGTAACATTCTAAGTACTTCATGTCTGATTACTGCATTTATATGGGTGGTAAACATTCAAGAAAACACTTCTAAGCATTTTATCGTGCTACGAAAAGTTTTTTTGATCCAAGTACTTCATTTATTAGTGGTAACCTTCCAGGAAAACACTAAACCTTCCATGAAACCACCATGAAGAACTATATAATACCATTCTAAGTGTTTCATGTCTGATTACTTCATTTATGGGTGGAAACATTCAAGAAAACACCGCAAATCAACTTATCCTGCTACGAGAAATGTTTCTGATCCGAGTAATTCTTTTATGGGTGGTAACCTTTCAAGAAAACTCCAAACCTTTCAGGAAACCACTACGGAGAAATGTAGAATACCACTCTAAGCGTTTCATAACTATTATTTCATTTATGGGTGGTAAACATTCAACAAAACCCCACAATACATTTTATCCAGCTATGAGAAGTGTTTCTGATCCAGATACTTCATTTATGGGTTGTAACGATTCAATAAAACACCACAAAGCATCATATCCTACTACGAGAAGTGTTTCTGATATGTTTACTTCATTTATGAGAGATGACCTTCCAAGAAAACTCTAAACCATTCTTGAAACCACTATGAAGAAGCATAGAATACCATTCTAAGTGCTTCATGTCTGATTACTTCAGTTAAGGGTAATAAACATTCAAGAAAACACCGCAAAGCATCTTATCCAGCTACGAGAATTATTTCTGATCCGTATACTTCATTTATGGGTGGTAACCTTTCAAGAAAACTCCAAACCTTTCAAGAAACCACTACGAAGAAATGTAGAATACCACTCCGAGTGCTTCATGACTATTACTTCATTTATGGGGGTAAATATTCAACAAAACACCACAAAGCATTTTATCCTGCTAAGGAAGTGTTTCTGATCTGAATACTTTATTTATGAGTGATAACCATTCAAGAAAACACCACCAAGCATCCTATCATAGTACGAGAAGTGTTCCTGATATGATTACTTGATTTATGAGTGGTAACATTCCAAGAAAACTCATAACTTTCATGAAACAACCACGAAGAAGCAAAGAGTAAGATTCTAAGTGCTTCATGTCTAATTACTACAATTATGGGTGGTAAACATTCAAGAAAACACCACAAAATATCTTATCTTGCTATAGGAAGTGTTTCTGATCCAAGTACTTCATTTATGGGTGGTAACCTTTCAAGAAAACCACCACGAAGAAATGTAGAATACCACTCTAAGCGTTTCATGTCTATAACTTCATTAATGGGTGGTAAACATTCAAGAAAATACCACAAATCATCTTATCGTGGTACGAGAAGTGTTTATGATCCGATTACTTAATTTATGGGTGGTAACCTTTCAAGAAAACCTCACAAAACATCTTATCCTATTACGAGAAGTGTTCCGGATATGTTTACTTCATTTATGAGAGGTAACCTTCCAAGAAAATTCTAAACCTTTCATGAAACCATCGTAGCGAAGCCTAGAATACCATTCTAAGTGCTTCATTTCTGATTACATCATTTATGGGTGGTAATCATTCAAGAAAACACCGCAAAGCATCTTATCCAGCTATAAGAAGTGTTTTTCATCCGAGTACTTCATTTATGAGTGGTAACCTTTCAGGAAAACTCCAAACCTTTCACGAAACCACCACGGAGAAATGTAGAATAACACCCTAAGCCTTTCATGTCTATTACTTCATTTATGGGTGGTAAACATTCAAGAAAACACCACAAAGCATCTTATCCTGCTACGAGAAGTGTTTATGATCCGAGTACTTCATTAATGGGTTGTAACCATTCAATAAAACACCACAAAGCATCCTTTCCTATTACGAGTAGTGTTCCTGATATGTTTACTTCATTTATGTGTGGTAATCATTCAAGAAAACACCGCAAAGCATCTAATCCAGCTACGAGAAGTGTTTTTGATCCGAGTACTTCATTTATTGGGTGGTAACCTTTCATGAAAACTCCAAACCTTTTAGGAAACCACCACGGAGAAATGTAGAATACCAATCTAAGCGTTTCATGTCTATTACTTCATTTATTGGTGGTAAACATTCAAGAAAACACCACAAAGCATCTTATCCTGCTACGGGAAGTGTTTTTGATCCGAGTACTTCATTTATGGGTTGTAACCATTCAATAAAACACCACAAAGCATCCTATCCTGCTACAAGAAGAGTTCCTAATATGTTTACTTCATTTATGAGAGATAACCTTCAATGAAAACTCTAAACCTATCATGAAACCATCATGGAGAAGCCTAGAATACCATTCTAAGTGCTTCATGTCTGATTACTTCATTTATGCATGGTAATCATTTAAGAAAACACCGCAAAGCATCTTATGCAGCTACGAGAAGTGTTTTTGATCCGAGTACTTCATTTATTGGGTGGTAACCTTTCATGAAAACTCCAAACCTTTCAGGAAACCACCACCGAGAAATGTAGAATACCACTCTAAGCGTTTCATGACTATTACTTCATTTATGGGTGGTAAACATTCAACAAAACACCATAAAGTATTTTATCCTGCTGTGAGAAGTGTTTCGGATCCATGTACTTCATTTATGGGTTGTAAGCATTCAATAAAACACCACAAAGCATCATATCCTGTTACAAGAAGAGTTCCTAATATGTTTACTTCATTTATGAGAGATAACCTTCCAAGAAAACTCTAATCCTTTCATGAAACCACCATGAAGAAGCATAGAATACCATTCTAAGTGCTTCATGTCTTATTAGTTAATTTAAGGGTGATAAACATTCAAGAGATTACCGAAAAGCTTCGTTTTCTAGCTACGAGAATTATTTCTGATCTGAATACTTCATTTATGGGTGGTAACCTTTCAATAAAACTCCACAAAGCATTTTATCATGCTGTGAGAAGTGTTTCTGATCCAGGTACTTCATTTATGGGTTGTAAGCATTCAATAAAACCCCACAAAGCATCATATCCTGCTACGATAAGTGTTCCTATTATGTTTACTTCATTTATGAGTGGTAACCTTCCAAGAAAACTCTAAACATTTCATGAAACCCTCATGGAGAAGCCTAGAATACCATTCTAAGTGCTTCATTTCTGATTACTTCATTTATGGGTGGTAATCATTCAAGAAAACACCGCAAAGCATCTTATCCAGCTATAAGAAGTGTTTTTCATCCGAGTACTTCATTTATGAATGGTAACCTTTCAGGAAAACTCCAAACCTTTCACGAAACCACCACAGAGAAATGTAGAATAACACTCTAAGCCTTTCATGTCTATTACTTCATTTATGGGTGGTAAACATTCAAGAAAACACCACAAAGCATCTTATCCTGCTACGAGAAGTGTTTATGATCCGAGTACTTCATTTATGGGTTGTAACCATTCAATAAAACACCACAAAGCATCCTTTCCTACTACGAGTAGTGTTCCTGATATGTTTACTTCATTTATGTGTGGTAATCATTCAAGAAAACACCGCAAAGCATCTTATCCAGCTACGAGAAGTGTTTCTGATCCGAGTACTTCATTTATTGGGTGGTAACCTTTCATGAAAACTCCAAACCTTTTAGAAAACCACCACGGAGAAATGTAGAATACCAATCTAAGCGTTTCATGTCTATTACTTCATTTATTGGTGGTAAACATTCAAGAAAACACCACAAAGCATCTTTTCCTGCTACGGGAAGTGTTTATGATCCGAGTACTTCATTTATGGGTTGTAACCATTCAATAAAACACCACAAAGCATCCTATCCTGCTACAAGAAGAGTTCCTAATATGTTTACTTCATTTATGAGAGATAACCTTCAATGAAAACTCTAAACCTATCATGAAACCATCATGGAGAAGCCTAGAATACCATTCTAAGTGCTTCATGTCTGATTACTTCATTTATGCATGATAATCATTTAAGAAAACACTGCAAAGCATCTTATCCAGCTACGAGAAGTGTTTTTGATCCGAGTACTTCATTTATTGGGTGGTAACCTTTCATGAAAACTCCAAACCTTTCATGAAACCATCATGGAGAAGCACAGAATACCATTCTAAGTGCTTCATGTCTAATTACTTCATTTGTGGGTTGCAATCATTCAAGAAAACACCGCAAAGCATCTTATCCAGCTACGAGAAGTGTTTTTGATCCGAGTACTTCATTTATGGGTGGTAACCTCTTAGGAAACCAACATGAAGAAATGTAGAATACCACTTTATGCACTTCATGACTATTATTTAATTTATGAGTGGTAAACATTCAACAGAACACCACAAATCATTTTATCCTGCTACGAGAAGTGTTTCTAATCCGAGTACATTTTTGGGTGATAACCATTCAAAAAAACACCACAAAGCATCCTATCCTACTACGAGAAGTGTTCCTGATATGATTACTTGATTTATCAGTGGTAACATTCCGAGAAAACTCTAAACTTTCGTGAAATAACCACAAAAAAGCATAGTGTAACATTCTAAGTACTTCATGTCTGATTACTGCATTTATGGGTGGTAAACATTCAAGAAAACACTTCTAAGCATTTTATCGTGCTACGAAAAGTTTTTTTGATCCAAGTACTTCATTTATTAGTGGTAACCTTCCAGGAAAACACTAAACCTTCCATGAAACCACCATGAAGAACTATATAATACCATTCTAAGTGTTTCATGTCTGATTACTTCATTTATGGGTGGAAACATTCAAGAAAACACCGCAAATCAACTTATCCTGCTACGAGAAATGTTTCTGATCCGAGTAATTCTTTTATGGGTGGTAACCTTTCAAGAAAACTCCAAACCTTTCAGGAAACCACTACGGAGAAATGTAGAATACCACTCTAAGCGTTTCATAACTATTATTTCATTTATTGGTGGTAAACATTCAACAAAACCCCACAATACATTTTATCCAGCTATGAGAAGTGTTTCTGATCCAGATACTTCATTTATGGGTTGTAATGATTCAATAAAACACCACAAAGCATCATATCCTACTACGAGAAGTGTTTCTGATATGTTTACTTCATTTATGAGAGATGACCTTCCAAGAAAACTCTAAACCATTCTTGAAACCACTATGAAGAAGCATAGAATACCATTCTAAGTGCTTCATGTCTGATTACTTCAGTTAAGGGTAATAAACATTCAAGAAAACACCGCAAAGCATCTTATCCAGCTACGAGAATTATTTCTGATCCGTATACTTCATTTATGGGTGGTAACCTTTCAAGAAAACTCCAAACCTTTCAAGAAACCACTACGAAGAAATGTAGAATACCACTCCGAGTGCTTCATGACTATTACTTCATTTATGGGGGTAAATATTCAACAAAACACCACAAAGCATTTTATCCTGCTAAGGAAGTGTTTCTGATCTGAATACTTTATTTATGAGTGATAACCATTCAAGAAAACACCACCAAGCATCCTATCATAGTACGAGAAGTGTTCCTGATATGATTACTTGATTTATGAGTGGTAACATTCCAAGAAAACTCATAACTTTCATGAAACAACCACGAAGAAGCAAAGAGTAAGATTCTAAGTGCTTCATGTCTAATTACTACAATTATGGGTGGTAAACATTCAAGAAAACACCACAAAATATCTTATCATGCTATAGGAAGTGTTTCTGATCCAAGTACTTCATTTATGGGTGGTAACCTTTCAAGAAAACCACCACGAAGAAATGTAGAATACCACTCTAAGCGTTTCATGTCTATAACTTCATTAATGGGTGGTAAACATTCAAGAAAATACCACAAATCATCTTATCGTGGTACGAGAAGTGTTTATGATCCGATTACTTAATTTATGGGTGGTAACCTTTCAAGAAAACCTCACAAAGCATCTTATCCTATTACGAGAAGTGTTCCGGATATGTTTACTTCATTTATGAGAGGTAACCTTCCAAGAAAATTCTAAACCTTTCATGAAACCATCATAGCGAAGCCTAGAATACCATTCTAAGTGCTTCATTTCTGATTACATCATTTATGGGTGGTAATCATTCAAGAAAACACCGCAAAGCATCTTATCCAGCTATAAGAAGTGTTTTTCATCCGAGTACTTCATTTATGAGTGGTAACCTTTCAGGAAAACTCCAAACCTTTCACGAAACCACCACGGAGAAATGTAGAATAACACCCTAAGCCTTTCATGTCTATTACTTCATTTATGGGTGGTAAACATTCAAGAAAACACCACAAAGCATCTTATCCTGCTACGAGAAGTGTTTATGATCCGAGTACTTCATTAATGGGTTGTAACCATTCAATAAAACACCACAAAGCATCCTTTCCTATTACGAGTAGTGTTCCTGATATGTTTACTTCATTTATGTGTGGTAATCATTCAAGAAAACACCGCAAAGCATCTAATCCAGCTACGAGAAGTGTTTTTGATCCGAGTACTTCATTTATTGGGTGGTAACCTTTCATGAAAACTCCAAACCTTTTAGGAAACCACCACGGAGAAATGTAGAATACCAATCTAAGCGTTTCATGTCTATTACTTCATTTATTGGTGGTAAACATTCAAGAAAACACCACAAAGCATCTTATCCTGCTACGGGAAGTGTTTTTGATCCGAGTACTTCATTTATGGGTTGTAACCATTCAATAAAACACCACAAAGCATCCTATCCTGCTACAAGAAGAGTTCCTAATATGTTTACTTCATTTATGAGAGATAACCTTCAATGAAAACTCTAAACCTATCATGAAACCAACATGGAGAAGCCTAGAATACCATTCTAAGTGCTTCATGTCTGATTACTTCATTTATGCATGGTAATCATTTAAGAAAACACCGCAAAGCATCTTATGCAGCTACGAGAAGTGTTTTTGATCCGAGTACTTCATTTATTGGGTGGTAACCTTTCATGAAAACTCCAAACCTTTCAGGAAACCACCACCGAGAAATGTAGAATACCACTCTAAGCGTTTCATGACTATTACTTCATTTATGGGTGGTAAACATTCAACAAAACACCATAAAGTATTTTATCCTGCTGTGAGAAGTGTTTCGGATCCATGTACTTCATTTATGGGTTGTAAGCATTCAATAAAACACCACAAAGCATCATATCCTGTTACAAGAAGAGTTCCTAATATGTTTACTTCATTTATGAGAGATAACCTTCCAAGAAAACTCTAATCCTTTCATGAAACCACCATGAAGAAGCATAGAATACCATTCTAAGTGCTTCATGTCTTATTAGTTAATTTAAGGGTGATAAACATTCAAGAGATTACCGAAAAGCTTCGTTTTCTAGCTACGAGAATTATTTCTGATCTGAATACTTCATTTATGGGTGGTAACCTTTCAATAAAACTCCACAAAGCATTTTATCATGCTGTGAGAAGTGTTTCTGATCCAGGTACTTCATTTATGGGTTGTAAGCATTCAATAAAACCCCACAAAGCATTATATCCTGCTACGATAAGTGTTCCTATTATGTTTACTTCATTTATGAGTGGTAACCTTCCAAGAAAACTCTAAACATTTCATGAAACCCTCATGGAGAAGCCTAGAATACCATTCTAAGTGCTTCATTTCTGATTACTTCATTTATGGGTGGTAATCATTCAAGAAAACACCGCAAAGCATCTTACCCAGCTATAAGAAGTGTTTTTCATCCGAGTACTTCATTTATGAATGGTAACCTTTCAGGAAAACTCCAAACCTTTCACGAAACCACCACAGAGAAATGTAGAATAACACTCTAAGCCTTTCATGTCTATTACTTCATTTATGGGTGGTAAACATTCAAGAAAACACCACAAAGCATCTTATCCTGCTACGAGAAGTGTTTATGATCCGAGTACTTCATTTATGGGTTTTAACCATTCAATAAAACACCACAAAGCATCCTTTCCTACTACGAGTAGTGTTCCTGATATGTTTACTTCATTTATGTGTGGTAATCATTCAAGAAAACACCGCAAAGCATCTTATCCAGCTACGAGAAGTGTTTCTGATCCGAGTACTTCATTTATTGGGTGGTAACCTTTCATGAAAACTCCAAACCTTTTAGAAAACCACCACGGAGAAATGTAGAATACCAATCTAAGCGTTTCATGTCTTTTACTTCATTTATTGGTGGTAAACATTCAAGAAAACACCACAAAGCATATTTTCCTGCTACGGGAAGTGTTTATGATCCGAGTACTTCATTTATGGGTTGTAACCATTCAATAAAATACCACAAAGCATCCTATCCTGCTAAAAGAAGAGTTCCTAATATGTTTACTTCATTTATGAGAGATAACCTTCAATGAAAATTCTAAACCTATCATGAAACCATCATGGAGAAGCATAGAATACCATTCTAAGTGCTTCATGTCTGATTACTTCATTTATGCCTGGTAATCATTGAAGAAAACACCGCAAAGCATCTTATCCAGCTACGAGAAGTGTTTTTGATCCGAGTACTTCTTTTATGGGTGGTAACCTTTCAGGAAAACTCCAAACTTTTCAGGAAACCACCCCGGAGGAATGTAGAATACCACTCTAAGCGTTTCATGACTATTACTTAATTTATGGGTGGCAAACATTCAACAAAACACCACAAAGCATTTTATCATGCTGTGAGAAGTGTTTCTGATCCAGGTACTTCATTTATGGGTTGTAAGCATTCAATAAAACCCCACAAAGCATCATATCCTGCTACGATAAGTGTTCCTATTATGTTTACTTCATTTATGAGTGGTAACCTTCCAAGAAAACTCTAAACATTTCATGAAACCCTCATGGAGAAGCCTAGAACACCATTCTAAGTGCTTCATGTCTGATTACTTCATTTATGGGTGGTAATCATTCATGAAAACACCGCAAAGCATCTTATCCAGCTACAAGAAGTGTTTTTTATCCAAGTACTTCATTTATGGGTGGTAACCTTTCTTCAAAACTCCAAACATTTCAGGAAACCACCACGGAGAAATGTAGAATATCACTCTAAGCGTTTCATGACTATTACTTCATTTATGGGTGGTAAACATTCAAGAAAACACCACAACGCATTTTATCCTGCTGTCAGAAGTGTTTACGAGTACTTCATTTATGAGTTGTAACCATTCAATGAAACACCACAAAGCATCCTTTCCTACTACGAGTAGTGTTCCTGATATGTTTACTTCATTTATGAGAGATAACCTTCAAAGAAAACTCTAAACCTTTCATGAAACCATCATGGAGAAGCCTAGAATACCATTCTAAGTGCTTCATGTCTGATTACTTCATTTATGTGTGGTAAACATTCAAGAAAACACCACAAAGCATCTTATCCTGCTACGGGAAGTGTTTATGATCCGAGTACTTCATTTATGGGTTGTAACCATTCAATAAAACACCACAAAGCATCCTATCCTGCTAAAAGAAGAGTTCCTAATATGTTTACTTCATTTATGAGAGATAACCTTCAATGAAAATTCTAAACCTATCATGAAACCATCATGGAGAAGCCTAGAATACCATTCTAAGTGCTTCATGTCTGATTACTTCATTTATGCGTGGTAATCATTTAAGAAAACACCGCAAAGCATCTTATCCAGCTACGAGAAGTGTTTTTGATCCGAGTACTTCATTTATCGGGTGATAACCTTTCATGAAAACTCCCAACCTTTCAGATAACCACCACGGAGAAATGTAGAATACCACTCTAAGCGTTTCATGACTATTACTTCATTTATGGGTGGTAAACATTCAACAAAACACCACAAAGCATTTTATCCTGCTGTGAGAAGTGTTTCGGATCCATGTACTTCATTTATGGGTTGTAAGCATTCAATAAAACACCACAAAGCATCATATCCTGTTACAAGAAGAGTTCCTAATATGTTTACTTCATTTATGAGAGATAACCTTCCAAGAAAACTCTAATCCTTTCATGAAACCACCATGAAGAAGCATAGAATACCATTCTAAGTGCTTCATTTCTTATTAGTTAATTTAAGGGTGATAAACATTCAAGATATTACCGAAAAGCTTCGTTTTCTAGCTACGAGAATTATTTCTGATCTGAATACTTCATTTATGGGTGGTAACCTTTCAAAAAAACTCCAAACCTTTTAGGAAACCACCACGAAGAAATGTAGAATACCACTCCGAGTGCTTCATTACTATTACTTCATTTATGGGTGGTAAACATATAACAACACAACACAAAGCATTTTATCCTGCTATGAGAAGTGTTTCTGATACGAATACTTTAAATATGGGTGATAACCATTCAAGAAATTACCACAAAGCATCCTATCCACCAACGAGAAGTGTTACTGATATGTTTACTTCAATTATGAGTGGTAACCTTTCAGGAAAACTCCAAACCTTTCACGAAACCACCACGGAGAAATGTAGAATACCACTCTAAGCCTTTCATGTCTATTACTTAATTTTTGGGTGGTAAACATTCAAGAAAACACCACAAAGCATCTTATCCTGCTACGAGAAGTGTTTATGATCCGAGTACTTCATTTATGGGTGGTAACCTTTCAAGAAAACATCACAAAGCATCTTATCGTACTACCAGAAGTGTTCTGGATATATTTACTTCATTTATGAGTGGCAAACTTCTTAGAAAACTCTAAACCATTCATGAAACCATCTTGGAGAAGCCTAGAATACCATTCTAAGGGATTCAAGTCTGATTACTTCATTTATGGGTGGTAATCATTCAACAAAACATCGCAAAGCATCTTATCCAGCTACGAGAAGTGTTTTTTATCCGAGCACTTCATTTATGGGTGGTAACCTTTCCGGAAAACTCCAAACCTTTCATTAAAACCACCACGGAGAAATGTAGAATACCACTCTAAGCGTTTCATGACTATTACTTCATTTATGGGTGGTAAACATTCAACAAAACACCACAAAGCATTTTATCCTGCTGTGAGAAATGTTTCCGATCCAAGTACTTCATTTATGGGTTGTAAGTGTTCAATAAAACACCACAAAGCATCATATCCTGCTACGATAAGTGTTCCTGATATGTTTACTTCATTTATGAGAGATAACCTTCCAAGAAAACTCTAAACCTTTCATGAAACCATCATGGAGAAGCCTAGAATACCATTCTTAATGCTTCATGTCTGATTACATCATTTATGGGTGGTAATCATTCAAGAAAACACCGCAAAGCATCTTATCCAGCTACGAGAAGTGTTTTTTATCTGAGTACTTCATTTATGGGTGGTAACCTTTCAGGAAAACTCCAAACCTTTCAGGAAACCACCATGGAGAAATGTAGAATACCACTCTAAGCGTTTCATGTCTATTACTACATTTATGGGTGGTAAACATTCAACAAAACAACACAAAGCATTTTATCCTGCTGTGAGAAATGTTTCTGATCCAGGTACTTCATTTGTGGGTTGTAAGCGTTCAATAAATCACCACAAAGCATCCTATCCTGCTACGATAAGTATTCCTAATATGTTTACATCATTTATGAGAGATAACCTTCCAAGAAAATTCTAAACATTTTATGAAACCATCATGGAGAAGCCTAGAATACCATTCTAAGCGCTCCATGTCTGAATACATCATTTATGGGTGGTAATCATTCAAGAAAGCACCGCAAAGCATCTTATCCAGCTACGAGAAGTGTTTTTTTATCCGAGTACTTCATTTATGGGTGGTAATCATTCAACAAAACAACACAAAGCATCCTATGCAACTACGAGAAGTTTTCCTGATATGATTACTTCAATTATGAGTGGAAACCTTCCAAGAAAACTCTAAACCTTTCATGAAACCACCCCAAAGAAGCATAGAATGCCATTTAAGTGTTTTATCTCTGATTACTTCATTTATGGGTGGTAACATTCAAGAAAACACCGCAAAACATCTTATCTTTCTACGAGAAGTGTTTATGATCCACGTAATTCATTTATGGGTGGTAACCTTTCAAGAAAACTCTAAACCTTTCTGGAAACCACCACGAAGAAATGTAGAATGCCAATCTAAGCTCTTCATGTCCATTACTTCATTTATGGGTGGTAACATTCAAGAAAATACCACAAAGCATCTTATCGTGCTACGAGAAGTGTTTATGAGCCGAGTACTTAATTTTTGGATGGTAATCATTCAAGATAACACCGCAAAGCATCTTATCAACTACAAGAAGTGTTTTTGATCCCAGTACTTCATTTATGGGTGGTAACCTTTCAGGAAAACTCCAAACCTTTCAGGAAACCACCAAGGAGAAATGTAGAATAACACTCTTAAGCGTTTCATGACTATTTCTTCATTTATGGGAGGAAAACATTCAACAAAACACCACAAAGCATTTTATCCTACTATGAGAAGTGTTTCTGATCTAGGTACTTCATTTATGGGTTGTAACCATTCAATAAAAGACCACAAAGCATCCTATCCTACTACGAGTAGTGTTCCTGATATTTTACTTCAGTTATGAGAGATAACTTTCCAAGAAAACTCTAAATCTTTCATGAAACCACCAAGAAGAAGCATAGAATACCATTCTAAGTGCTCCATATTTGATTACTTCATTTAAGGGTGATAAACATTCAAGAAAACACCGCAAAACATCTTATCTTTCTACGAAAAGTGTTTATGATCCAAGTACTTCATTTATGGGTGGTAACCTTTCAAGAAAATTCTAAACCTTTCAGGAAACCACCACGAAGAAATGTAGGATACCAATCTAAGCGCTTCATGCCTATTACTTCATTTATGGGTGGTAAACATTCAAGAAAACACCACAAAGTATCTTGTCCTGCTACAAGAAGTGTTTATGATCCGAGTACTTAATTTATGGGTGGTAACATTTCAAGGAAACATCACAAAGCATTTTATCCTACTACGAGAAGTGTTCCGGATATGTTTACTTCATTTATGAGTGGTAACCTTCCAAGAAAACTCTAAACCTTTCATGAAACCATCATGGAGAAGCCTAGAATATCATTCTAAGCGCTTCATGCCTATTACTTCATTTATGGGTGGTATACATTCAAGAAAACACCACAAAGCATCTTGTCTTGCTACGAGAAGTGTTTATGATCCAAGTACTTAATTTATGGGTGGTAACATTTCAAGAAAACATCACAAAGCATTTTATCCTACTACGAGTAGTGTTCCGGATATGTTTACTTCATTTATGAGTGGTAACCTTCCAAGAAAACTCTAAACCTTTCATGAAACCATCATGGAGAAGCCTAGAATACCATTCTAAGTGCTTCATGTCTGATTACTTCATTTATGGGTGGTAAACAATCAACAAAACACCACAAAGCATTTTTTCCTGCTACGAGAAGTGTTTCTGATCTGAATACTTTATTTACGGGTGATAACCATTCAAGAAAATACCACAAAGCATCTTATTCAACTACGAGAGGTGTTCCTGATAAGATTACTTCAATTATGAGTGGTAACATTCCAAGAAAACTCTAAACCATTCATGAAACCACCACAAAGAAGCATAGAATGCCATTCTAAGTGTTTTATCTCTGATTACTTCATTTATGGGTGGTAAACATTAAAGAAAATACCAGAAAACATCTTATCTTTCTACGAGAAGTGTTTCTGATCCAAGTACTTTGTTTGTGTGTGGTAAACATACAAGAAAACACCGCAAAACATCTTATCTTTCTACGAGAAGTGTTTATGATCCAAGTACTTCATTTATGGGTGGTAACCTTTCAAGAAAACTCTAAACCTTTCAGTATACCACCACGAAGAAATGTAGAATACCAATCTAAGTGCTTCATGTCTATTACTTTATTTATGGGTGGTAAACATTCAGCAAAACACCACAAAGCATCTTATCATGCTACGAAAATGTTTATGATCCGAGTACTTAATTTATGGGTGGTAACCTTTCAAGAAAACATCACAAAGCATCTTATCCTACTACGAGAAGTGTTCCGGATATGTTTACTTCATTTATGAGTGGTAACCTTCCTAGAAAACTCTAAAACTTTCATGAAACCATCATGGAGAAGCCTAGAATACCATTATAAGTGCTTCATATCAGATTACTTTATTTATGGGTGGAAACATTCAAGAAAACACCGCAAAGTTTCTTATCCAGCTACGAGAAGTATTTCTGATCCGAGTACATCATTTATGGATTGTAATCATTCAAGAAAATACCACAAAGCATCCTATCCTACTACGAGAAGTGTTCCTGATATGTTTACTTCTTTATGAGTGGTAACCTTCCAAGAAAACTCTAAATCTTTCATGAAACCACCATGAAGAAGCATAGAAAATCATTTTAAGTGCTTTATCTCTGATTACTTCATTTATGAGTGGTAACATTCATGAAAACACCGCAAAATATCTTCTCTTGCTACGAAAAGTGTTTCTGATCCAAGTACTTCATTTATGGGTGGTAACCTTTCAAGAAAACTCTAAACCTTTCAGAAAACCACCACGAAGAAATGTAAAATACCAATCTAAGCGTTTCATGACTATTACTTCATTTATGGGTGGTAAACATTTAAGAAAATACCACAAAACATCTTATCCTTCTACGAGAAGTGTTTATGATATGAGTACTTAATTTATGGGTGGTAACCTTTCAGGAAACCATCACGAATAAATGTATAATACCACAATATGCACTTCATGACTATTACTTCATTAATGGGTGGTAAACATTCAACCGAACACCACAAATCATTTATCTTGCTACGAGAATTGTTTATGATCTGTGTACATTTATGGGTGATAACCATTCAAGAAAACACTACAAAGCATCCTATCCTACTACGAGAAATGTTCCTGATATGATTACATGATTTATGAGTGGTAAGATTCCAAGAAAATTCTAAACTTCATGAAACAATCATGAAGAGGCATATTGTAACATTCTAAGTGCTTCATGTCTGATTACTACATTTATGGGTGGTAAACATTCAAGAAAACACAACTAACCATCTTATCTTGCTACGAGAAGTTTTTCTGAACCAAGTACTTCATTTATGAGTCGTAACCTCCAAGAAAACACTAAATCTTTCATGAAACCGACATGAAGAAACTTAAAAATATCATTCTAAGTGCTTCATGTCTGATTACTTCATTTATGGGTTGAAACATTCAAGAAAACACCGCAAAGCATCTTATCCTGCTACGAGAAGTTTTTTTTATCTGAGTACTTCACTTATGGGTGGTAACCTTTCAAGAAAACTCCAAACCTTTTATGAAACCACCACAGAGAAATGTATAATACCACTCTGGGCGTTTCATGACTATTACTTCATTTATGGATGGTAAACATTCAACAAAACACCACAGAGCATTTTTTTTCCTGCTACGAGAAGTGTTTCTGATCCAGGTACTTCATGTATGGGTTGTAACCATTCAATAAAACACCACAAAACATCATATCCTACTACGAGAAGTGTTCCTGATATATTTACTTCATTTAAGAGAGGTAATCTTCCAAGAAAACTCTAAACCATGGATGAAACCACCTTCAAGAAGCATAGAATACCATTCTAAGTGCTTCATTTCTGATTACTTCATTTAAGGGTGATAAACATTCAAGAATATACCGCCAAGCATCTTATCCAATTACGAGAATAATTTCTGATCCGAATACTTCAGTTATGGGTGGTAACCTTTCAAGAAAACTCCAAAGCATTCAGCAAACCACCACGAAGAATTGTAGAATACCACTCTAAGTGCTTCATGACTATTACTTCATTTATGGGTGGTAAACATTCAACAAAACACCACAAAGCATTTTATCATGCTACGGGAAGTGTTTATGATCCGGGTACTTCATTTATTGGTTGTAACCATTCAAGAAAACACCACAAAGCATTCTATCCTACTACGAGAAGTATTTCTGATATGTTTACTTTATTTATGAGTGGTAACCTTCCAAGAAAACTCTAAACCTTTCATGAAACCACGATGGAGAAGGAAGAGAACCATTCTAAGTGCTTCATGTTTGATTACTTTATTTGTGGGTGGTAAACATTCAAGAAAAAATCGCAACGCAACTTATCCAGCTACAAGAAGTGTTTTTAATCCGAGTACTTCATTTATGGTTGGTAACCTTTCAAGAAAACTCCAAACAATTAAGGAAACCACCACGAAGATATGTTGAATACCACTCTAAGTACTTCACGACTATTACTTCATTTATGAGTGGTAAACATTCAACAGAACACCACAAAGAATTTTATCGTGCTACGAGAAGTGTTTCTGAATCGAGTACTTAATTTATGGGTGATAACAATTCAAGAAAACACCACAAAGCATCTTATCCTACTACGAGAAGTGTTCCTTATATGATTACTTCATTTATGAGTGATAACCTTCCAAGAAAACTCTAAACCTTTCATGAAACCACCACGAAGAAGAAGCATAGAATACTATTCTAAGTGTTTCATGTCCGATTACTTCATTTATGGGTAGTAAACATTCAAGAAAACATCGCAAAGCATCTTATCTTGCTACGAGAAGTTTTTCTGATTCAAGTACTTCATTTTTGGGTTGTAACCTTTCAAGAAAACTCCAAACCTTTTAGGAAACCACCACGAAGAAATGTAGAATACCACTTTAAGCGCTTAATGAATATTACTTCATTTATGGGTGGTAAACATTCAAGAAAACACCACAAAGCATCTTATTCTGCTACGAGAAGTGTTTATGATCCGAGTACTTAATTTATGGGTGGTAACCTTTCAAGAAAACTCCAAAACATTCAGGAAACACATAAAGCATTTTATCCTGCTACGAGAAGTGTTTCTTATCCGAATACTTTATTTAAGGGTGATAACCATTCAAGAAAACCCCACAAAACATCCTATCCAACTACTAGAAGTGTTCCTGATATGATTACTTCATTTATGAGTGATAACCTTCCAAGAAAACTCTAAATCTTTTGTGAAGCCACCACAAAGAAGCATTGAATACCATTCTAAGTGCTATATGTCTGATTACTTCATTTATGGGGGGTAAACATTCAATAAAACACCACAGAACATCTTATCTTGCAACAAGAATTTTTTCTAATCCAAGTACTCCATTTATGGATGGTAACCTTTCAAGAAAACTCTAAATCTTTCAGGAAACCACCACGAAGAAATGTAAAATACCAATTTTAGCGCTTAATGACTATTACTTCATTTATGGGTGGTAAACATTCAAGAAAACACCACAAAGCATCTTATCCTGCTACGAGAAGTGTTTATGATCCGTGTACTTAATTTATGGGTGGTAACCTTTCAAGAAAACTCCAAAACATCCAAGAAACCACCACGGAGAAATGTATAATACCACTCTAAGTGCTTCATGACTATTAGTTCATTTATGGGTGGTAAACATTCAACAAAACACCGCAAATCATTTTATCCTGCTATGAGAAATGTTTCTGATCCGGGTACTTCATTTATGGGTTGTAACCATTCAATAACATATCCTACTACGAGAAGTGTTCCTGATATGTTTACTTCATTTATGAAAGGTAAACTTCCAAGAAAACTCTAAACCATTCATGAAACCACCATGAAGAAGCATAGAATACCATTCTAAGAACTTCATGTCTGATTACTTCATTTAAGGGTGGTAAACATTCAAGAAAACACCGCAAAGTATCTTATCCTGCTACGACAATTGTTTCTGATCCGAATACTTCATTTATGGGTGGTAACCTTTCAAGAAAACTCCAAACCTTTCAGGAATCCACCACGAAGAAATATAGAATACCACTCTAAGTGCTTCAAGACTATTACTTCATTTATGGGTGGTAAACATTCAACAAAACATCACAAAGCATTTTATCCTGTTACGAGAAATGTTTCTGATCCCAATATTAATTTATGGATGATAACCATTCAAGAAAACACCACAAAGCATCCTATCCACCTACGAGAAGTGTTCGTGATATGATTACTTCAATTATGAGTGTAACCTTCCAAGAATACTCTAAACCTTTCATGAAACCACCACAAAGAAGCATAGAATTTCATTCTAAGTGCTTATCTCTGATTACTTCATTTATGGGTGGTAGACATTCAACAAAATACCGCAAAATATCTTATCTTGCTACGAGAATAATTTCTGATTCAAATACTTCATTTATGGGAGATAACCTTTCAAGAAAACTCTAAACCTTTCAGGAAACCACCACGAATAAATGTAGAATACCAATCTAAGCGCTTCATGACTATTACTTCATTTATGGATGGTAACATTCAAGATAACACCACAAAGAATCTTATCCTGCTACGAGAAGTGATTATGATCCGAGTACTTAATTTATGGGTGGTAACCTTTCAAGAAAACTCCAAAACATTCAGGAAACCACCACGAAGAAATGTAGAATACGACTCTAAGTGCTTCATGACTATTAATTTATTTATGGGTGGTAAACATTCAACAAAACACCACAAAGCATTTTATTATGCTACGAGAAGTATTTCTGATCCGAGTACTGCATTTATGGGTTGTAATCATTCAAGAAAATATCACAAAGCATTATATCTTACTACGAGAAGTGTTCATGATATGTTTATTTTTTTATGAGTGGTAACCTTACAAGAAAACTCTAAACCTTTCATGAAACCACCATGGAGAATCATAGAATATCATTCTAAATGCTTCATGTCTGATTACTTCATTTATGGATGATAAACAATCAAGAAAACACCGCAAAGCATCTAATCTTGCTACGAGAAGTGTTTATGATCCGGGTACTTCATTTATGGGTTGTAATCATTTAAACAAAAACATCACAAAGCATCATGTCCTATTACGAGAAGTGTTTCTGATACGATTACTTAATTTATGAGTGATAATCTTTCAAGAAAACTCTAAATCTTTCATGAAATCACCACGAAAAAGCATAAAATACCTAAGTGCTTAATGTCTAATTATTTCATTTTTTAGTGATAAACATTAAAGAAAATACCGCAAAGTATCTGATTCTGCTACGAGAAGTATTGATTCCTTGAAAAGGATTAAAGGCATGGTGGAGTTTGTGATGCTCGCAATATTCAGAAACTAATGCTATAATATAATTGGCCTCTTTAATCTTTGTCAAATTAAAATTAGTGCGCCTTTTCATCCTGTTTTTCCTTTTGAAAAAGCGCCACACCACACAAAGTATTAATAATTTAGTCAGTTCCGAAATGTGAGGATTGAGGTTAGGCAGCTAGTGGCTGGTTGCATCTTGACTCACATGCAATTATTAATGGTACCATTCTATTCTATTTTCTCCATTTTCAGTTTTCATAGAGCAAATTAAATAGCTGAGTCACTATTAAGAAAAAAATCTATGGGAAGTTGGAAAATTAAGATTTTAGAATTGAAATACCAATTCAGGTCAAAATTTAAATTCAATATCACATACGAATTTGCACTCAAATTAAAAAAATTACAGATAATTGTTTCTTAAAAGTATTTTTTATAATAGTGAAAAGACTTAATTTTAAACGCAAGTTAATTGCACCCTAAAATAAAACGATATTTTTTTATAAAAAAAAATGAGACTTAAGAGGGGTGGCACGTCTGCATTAATTGTTATTTTGATTCGCGTCATTAACCAATAATGCACTAAAAAATGGTACCAGGAATCAAGTGCGGAGTGCGTCACATCAAAATAAGACAAATTATATATATATACTAAAAAATGGCTGTTGTTTTCCAAGTACAACAAGATCAGATGCACAATGCACAGGTAATCTGCTCAACCACAAGTTCAAGTGAAAATCATTATCAAATATTTACTTAAAGAGGGGAATTCAATTCAGGATAAAAAAGTGAAGATTCTTTTTTCACTGGGAGAAAATTCATTTGCATCAAGATTATTGAGTTATATGTGTTTTAGTCCTTACCTTTTGTACAAAGTTCATGCATATAGTACATCTGAGAAGGTCTGAGGCTCTTAGCTTGATGGATTAGAGAATAGACGGATCGGATGACTTCAACTCTCCTATTAAAAACTAATGTCCGTTGATTTCTAATTTCTAAAATGGAATTTGCGCCCGCTCATGATTTTCACCCTGTATTTGTACAAACCTGAGAATTTTTCGAGTACATTCGGGATCTGTATCCTCTGAAATGGTTAGCAGTAGGTATATCGGAAGGGGCATGTTTTTTCGCTGTGAACAGAAACCGACGTTGTAGTAGTTACTGTGCAGACATCGAATTTGACTGAGGGGGCTGGATTTTTTTGCTGACCCTTTCGGGTCGAATACTCCACCGGATGTGGATTCGTACATTCGTTGCCTCGTTGGTTCTTTCTGGCTTGAAGAACAATAAAACAAAACAATGTCATATATTCTTATGCATGATTCCAACGGTTAGATTTTATATTCTTTAAGGGTCCGTTTGGCAACCTAAGTTTTGTGCAGAATAGAGGAATAGAGGTGTATTTCGGATTAGAGATGAGTGCCAAACGCGGAATTAAATTTTGGAATAGTTCCGGTTTAGAGGAATAGCATGTAATCCGCTATACCACGGTGAGGCTCGTATAGCTATTTCACAGTCGGAAGAGAGCAAAATTGGCAAATTTAATACCCCAACTACCCTTAGCGACCCCACTTTCCTATTTTTTTATTGAAATTTCTCTCTACCTGCGCGTACGGCGTACCCACCCCATTTATTTCTTCCTTAGCCAAACCGATAAGTTCCTCTTCCTTTCTTCCATCTCCTTCGTCTTTGCAAGGAACTCGCCGCCACCTCTCTTTGGAGAACGAGTAGCCCCTCTTCTTTGTGGTTATTTTGATAGACCTCGTTCACGATCTTTGCTCGATCTCCCCTTCTTGGACACCCTTCTTTGCAGATTTACAGGTAAACAAATCCTTCCCCTTTTTGATTTCGGGTTCGATTGCTGATTTGCGCAGCTACTAGCTTTCTTATTCGTTTGTGGTTATTTTGATAGACGTCGTTCGCGATCTTTGGCTTTCATTTTAAAGGCATTTGGTTCTGGGGGTCGAGCAAATCCTTCCCCTTTTACATTGCTGGTGGGTCGTTGGATTATTTTAAATTTGTTTGGCTTTCATTTCCATAGGTACCAGTGGTGTATCTTAAAGGCATTTTTCGATCTATATTGAATATTCTGTAAAACCTGCTCATTAGATAATTCATAAACTCTTGGAAGTGCTCTTCTGTTGGATGGTAATGGCCACTACAAGGCCATATTGCCTGAAAACCAAACAACGAAAATCATTGTTATCACCAAATTAATAAACAAAGCAACAGATCTATTTTTTTACCAACAGATTTAGATGCATATGTTGTTCCCTACCTTGAGATTTCCTTCTATAGCAACCAATCGTCCGGATGCAGTTATTGCGCCACCGGCAAGAAAACTCGAATGCTGAAATGACCCTTTCTTTTTCTGAAAAAAGTAGTGCAGAAAATTATTACATTTCCCCTAGCGTTTGGTAGTACTCAGCACAAAAATCCACTTGGACCCCTCACTGGTATTTACCAGAAGCCTACTATTTTTGCAGAGTAGCATTCCATTTTCTATAATTACTTCATAAGCTTCTCTCTCCACCTACATGAAACACACATGACAAAAGTTTCAACACATGTTTTTGAAAGAATTGTCTCGGAAAATACAAGTAAAAGTGCAATTGAAATTACCGTACCGGTCCAAGATACTTGATGCATCGTTGATGCAATTTGGTTCTGGGGCATTTTTCCCGATTTTCTTCTCCGTCGCCAATATGCAACCTTAAAAAAGATTGACGATTCAGTCTCAGCAACTCTGGTTTAAGATTTTAAAAACAAAACATAAATGTCAAAGAAGTTTTTTTGTAATACTTACCAATAGAAGAATGGCTGTGTGCTTTCACTTGCAAAGCAGAGCTCATAGTAAAAATGTAGGTTGCGACCGTATCTATGACGTGGATCAATCTGATAAAGATGGCAATCATTTTGGACCATATTAGTCATACAATAAAATAAAATCAAATAATTAAATATTAAACTAAAAAAGAAGACTAATTACCGCTTCAAGCCAGTGTTGTAATGCCGACTTCTGGGCCTTGCTACCTAGTAAATCTGGTGCCTAGGTACCAATGGAGTGCGCATAATACAAGGTGATATTGGAATCTTGGTTTCAGTTATCTATATCGAGGTCGAGGCCGAGGTCGCGGTGCGGCTCGAGGTGGCATGCATTGTACGTATGTGTCATCTATTGCTCCAATGGCATTCTAAGAAAATAATCATTATATTAATTCTCAGTTACGAAATGAAAATGCAATGAAAATGCAATGACAGTTCAAATTCAGCACCCATTGTGAAAATCTAACTGACCTTGAAAGGATGAAAAGGAGAATCTGAGGAGACCTTGGCTGGTACAGGTGCATTCTCTCCTGGCATCTTGATGTAAGCACGACGCATCTTCAATACACTCTCCAACACATCTCCGAACAATCTCTGCACCGTCTCCTTGGAACGTTGAAAGTCCTCCGCGACTTTTCGCCGAGTTGATGAATGGGCCACCGCCTGCAGGAACATTCCAACTTGTTCTTCTGTACTAACTTCGTCGGTTTTAATAATTCCCTTTGAAGCTACTTCATCGCATAGGATCCTGAAAATAGTTGGAGTCATTCGAAACAAATCGAAACATCTTTCAGGATGCCCATTCAATATGTCCATGATGTACTCTCTCCCCGTCAGTGGTCGATCATTTCTGATTCTTCGAGACCTTCTTGCTGTAAGTGCCCGAACAGCTCGTACGGTTGCGTTGGTGTTGATTTGTATTTGTATGTTGTTTCTTCGAATAAACATCTCATCATCGCTATCCATGTCCTGCATGCAATGACAAAGTGTACCTTATGAGTATGAAGGAGTATTGCTTATTGAAATATTCAAATGCTTTCATTATTGTTACATTAAAAGCTTTCATTCCTAAAGACAGATGTAAATGGGCATTTTCAGTTCCAAATCTGCTGAGCTGATATTATTAAGCAAATCCATATTTTAAGCAATTCAATTATCTGCTTAAGCTTTGAGATGAAACTCAATTCCCATGTAATAACAGCACAGATCAAGCAAGTTAAAAGGGTGCAGAAACCAAGCATTATGGCACAAGCTAAGTCCCCATAATTATCACACTGTATACAATCAATCCTTTATCTGTTAGTACTAACATTTCAAATACCTTGAAGCATACATCTGCTGCCACTAGATGAGAATAATTAAATTGTCCCAATGCAATATATGGACAAATAAAAGATGAGTATCTTAATTGCCCCTTCTCCTTAGACTATCACAAGATTCTCTTGAAATTAGTAGTAAACTATTTACCAGTAATCTGAACATAAGCTATATTGAACTCTGAAAATGAGAATGAAATTGTTTATTCTTAATGAAAAATTGGTTTCATATGGGGGCAACTAATAAAAAGATGATTGAAACTTTTATTTGAGGGACAATATTCACACTTTATCTCCCTGCGAACACTTTTTTCTGAAAAAAAAAGGACATTGGCTGCCACTGCACCACATCCAAGTCAACACATAGGAGAAACAACCCAGCCCAACAGAACCCCCTGCAGTGGTGCTGGCAACACAGACTGGTAGCTATAGCAATTTCCATATAGGGTCCCAACGCAGAACATAAATTACACAAATCCGTGAAAACCCCAAACCAGGTACCAGACCAACATCAAACCAAGAAATCCAATAGCCCCCTTTTCCCTCATAATGTACAGGTAAAAAATCAGAGAGAAAGCCCCATAGTTCATAGCTCAACCCCATACTGGCTCCAGTTCGCAGATCAGACGGTTCAAGGTGAAAAAAAAAAAGAATGTGCCAGCCAAGTAATACTCAGTACCACATACCTTAAACTTCGAGTCTCAGTTCGACGCTCAGTGGAGAAGAGATGCAAGCAGCCTTTTCGTTGTATGGGAGAGAAGGAGATCCGACGGAGAGATCAATTTGGAGCAGGAGCGATCGGCAACGTCGATCAAGAGAGGATCAGTACAGTGGAGAAGATGAGACAGGGAGTCGCGTCGTTGTATGGGAGAGAAGGAGATCACTAGAGAGAAGAAGATTGATTTGGAACGAGAAGGGGAGCAAAATGTGAGAGAAAGAGAGCAAGCAGATAAGGCTCGATTGGCATTTGATCGAAAGGGTAAAGGCATGAAGGGTAGTTCAGACCTTGCACAATATTATGAATATTTTAACATCTACTTCAATTTCGTATTCTTCGGCATCATTGCCAAACGCCACTATATCGACTTGCTATTCTTCGTACAAAGACTAAAAATCTGCTTTTCCTATATTTACCAAAATACCATTCGCAGAATTGCTATTCTATTTTACGCACTATTCTACGGCTAAACCTTGTTTTGCCAAACGGACCCTAAGGCTCCTACTAAAACACAGTTCAAAATTCCTTCTTGAAAAATCAAATCAAGCATGTAACCACACTACAAAGATCGAGGATAAGGTACCCATGCATCATCCATGAAGTGATTAGATATATATCACATGATGATTAGAGAGAGTGTCTTTTTTTTAAAGTATCTTCTCCATTTGACAAAACATAAAATCATATTTAATCCGCACAATTTAAGGATACATACAGGTTTGACAATGGGATTGGAATGCAGAACTAATAAACATATATGCGATTAAAGCATATGCTTCAAATTACTTATTACTGCATGCAATACAAATACATGGATGATAAGCACAGAAATTGTCAAACTTGTTTTGGTGATAAGAATGACAACTAAAATATATTAATTATTCATTGTTACCAGATAAGGAAATGAGATGGGCTTTGGACAATATGTGCTGACGTGGCAATCTCTATGCAAATTCTTTTCCAAAGACAATAAAAATGCATTACGAATTCAGGTGTAGTGTGTAACAGTGCAATAATATTTGAGAAATTTGTTAATAAAAGTTAATTATAATGACATATTTGTACATATATGTGATGTACATAATGTACAAACTTCGATGCCATAATATAAACATATAAGAAAAAAAAATCAAATCTAAGCTTAAAAAATGATGCATTGAAGCTGTTTCTTTTTAATTAATTATTAATTTTGAAAGATTTCACATTTGCTCTGACTAAGCTAGTATGAATTCTATTTCGGCCTCTTGATAAATTAAGTTTAGTGAGTTGCTTTGACCATGCATGCATGGCTGCCAAGCCTGCCATGCGATGAACAAGCATGCATATATGGTACGTACCTAGCTAGATTAACTTGAAACTATATATATATATATATATATATATATATATATATGTTTGTGTGGATAGTTAATGCTTAGCATGCCACGAAACCTCGACATGTTATAATATATATCATGATGAAGATTAGTCAGGGAAATTAAAGGTTGGTTTTAAAACACAAAACGCTGAATTGGTCTAACCTAATCTCTAGTCATTAGTCTGTCAGTACTCAGTAAGACTATTCAAACAAAAAGGGGTTGAAATGTTTGTTCATGCTTAACAGGCCCAAATACGCTTGACATGGGCTACTTGGCCCAAACTCTAATCAACTACTTATTTTTTAAGAAAGAATTGTTTGTTGGGTTTGAAACTTTGAATTATGAATTATCCCTACAAATTCCAGAATGTTGCTTGCTACTGACACACTTAAAGTCTGAAACCATTAAGTTAATAACTTAATATGTATACTACATATTAAAAAATTTAATCACAAAGATGAGCAAACTTTTTTAGGCATGTCTTACTATTTCATTTGTAGACAAAAGCTTCTGAATCTTTCATTTCGTTCTCGTCGTCTCCGATGAATACGCCTAAATTGGTGGGAACTTTAAAGTCTCTCATCAGAAATGTATAGATCTCTTGTGAAAAAGGTCCCAAGTAAAGTTCAGCGATTTGTGGCATGGTCGTCCGGTCGTTATCGATATGTTCCAATTTTGCCTGCATGTCCGCGATCTTCCTCTTCATCTCGACGACGCGATCATCTGGAGGCGGTTTGGAGGATGAGTTTCTGGTGTTAGAGCTCAACTTGCGTGTAGATTGTGACTAGATCGATGCTTCATTGTCCTCATTTTCGGGACATGGCTCTTCGATTCGTACGGGATGCGCGACGTTTCTTCCTTGGTGCATCCCACTCGGAAGTGTTCCGACAGCCGCTTGTGACTAGGTCGATGCTTCATTGTCAAAAGTTAAATTACAACGACGTTTCTTTACAATAAAAAATCGTGTTTCGTGACCTTGTTTTTTTTAAAGATAATGCAACAATGACCCAAGGATCGTATATTTCGTGAATCTGTCTCTAAGAAAAAAAATGTGTACGCACATTAAAACCCCAATATGAATATAACTTGAAAGAAACCTATGTACATTTTGAAAATACACCATGAACCATCATATTTCTCAAATAAAAGTGTTCAAATGGAGCAAGATAAATTTGTCTAGGCCCGAATTTAAACCCCAAACTAAGGTCCAATTGGCCTCGACAGTAGATACGAATGAGATGAACACCCCGTGAAATTCTGAGAATTTCTCGTAGTCAAAGAGAAATTCTCTTGGGGGACAATGCTTAGTTTAATCTTGGGGGAGAAGAAAGATCGAAAATGTTGTATCTTAAGAGTGATTTTAATTTTTCTGAGCATAGTTTAATCTGAATCTGAGCCTGAACTTGAACTTGTAAAATTGATTAGATAGTTAAATTGTAAGAATTTGAACTGTTTCAGAGCTTATATGACTTTATCTTAGGGTATTTTTAACAAAATTCTTTGAAATTTTTTTATTTGGCCTACCTCAATGGATAAATAGATTGCAACAAATTGTGAGTTACAATTATCTCGAGACCAAATATTGTTCTATTTCAACTTTCTTTTATTCAAAGAGATAGCCCTAAAAACAAAAAAAAGTATGCATGAAAAGATTATGCATAAGGCATGCTAAATATGGTTGCAATATACCTGAAGCATTTGAAATACATAATAAAAAGCTGAAGCCTTAAAACAGAAGTATCCGCGTGAAAATAGTGCACATAGGGCATGTAAGATACAGTCATAGAGCATGAGACATAAACTAAAAGAAAGAAACAGAGCCATATTGAGAGAACGTTTCATTATCATATAGGTTGTTAGATAAATAGAAAATAATTTTTTTTTGTTTTATCATGTGGTGGTACTGGTAGAGAAAGATTTTAACTCATGGTGAAAGATGTTTATGAGGCATGATCACGAGATAATATAAGACATTTCTTTGAAAAATTATTAAAGTAATCTAAGATATTTTCATATAAACTTGTTTTTGTGAAACGTTTTAAGTTTTTTACCTTTAAGTGTTGTTCAAATATTGAAACAATTTTTTTTTTTGAAAAACAGAACTCTATTTTTTCAGGTGTCCTTTGATGAATTCAACACTTTTGTCAGAGCTTTAGAAGCTTCTACAATCGTTTAAGTTGATGTTGACAGCTCCCTCACTGCATTCATGTTTCATTCAAATTCAAATTGGGCATTTGCCATTTAGGCTTCATTTTAATCTCAATTAAGCTCTAAACTTCTTCACTTAAGTGATGCAAGCCCTTGAAACATCTTCAATCGTTTTGAAATAGCCCAATTGTTCTATCTCAATTCCATTTTGGTCCTGAATGAGTCAAAGATGAACTCATCAAATTAGGTGCTTTCAAGCCAAACTCAGTATACCCTCACATCGTGAGACCTCTAAAAGCATGTCAAGCATCTTCTTTCGATCTATGGTGGCTTAAATTGCTCAAGCCAATTTGGTATCGACATATTTCGACTCAACTTTCTTCTTATCCTTTGAGCTTTATATTTATTGATAATTACCTTTGTGTTCTCCTCACTATCCTCTTTCGATTGGTACTTTACTCGAGGTCTAACTCTCAAAGAATGAGAAGATGAGATTTGTTGGAGCTCTTCAGTATCAAAGTCTAGGAAGAAGAAGGAGAAGAAAGACAGAAGAAGGACGAAAGAAGCCACATGTCATCATTTGATTAGGCGAGTTCATCTTCTCTATCCTTCTTTCTTTAATATGATTCAGTCAGGAGGTTTAGGTCTTGGACATAAGGGTTAGTGAGTCACTGATAAGATCAGGGTTTGAATCTCGAGCATCTCGTAATTAGGCACCGACAATATTGGAATCCACTTGTCGGGTTTAATGAGACACAAAGCTAGCGCCCTCCTTTGCTTAGTTTCTAGATGTGTTTGGTCCGTGTAAGTCAAGATGACCACAATGTTAGGGAGCCCAAATGAACAATTATGTGAACTCGGTTTATTCATGGCTCGTTTAAATCTCTGAATTGATAAAGATGCCCCAAAGTTGTAACCAAACAGTGTTAATTCCTTTGAAATTTCAAATTTAATTCATGCAAATATGTTTTGAATTATTTGGAGATTCAAATGGTCAAATTACTTAAACAAATCTATAAATTCACAAATTCTCTGTAGAATTTATTAGTACGTGATTTGACAAACTTTTCTTGAGTTTTGATTCTTAAATAAATTCAAAATGTTATATGTGATTATTTAATAATATGACAATCACATAAATTACACATATTATGCTACAAGTAGCCTTCTCAATCACATCTTGTGAAGTCATTGAAAAATGTTCATGAGCCTCATCTTGCACTTAGTTAGGTTTTGGTAAGGTCTTAGTAATTTTGCACATGGGTCTCTGATTTTCTCTGAAATTGAATTGGCCCTTTGTTTAATACTCTTGTATGTTTGATGACTTACTTTATTTTAGACTAATAATTGATATTTTTCAGGTGTCAACAATTTTATTACAACAATTTGAGCCCACCCACGATTGTCACCCTGTACTTACCTAAGAATTTTGTGAGTACATTCTAGCTTGAACAATAAAACAAAACAATATCATAGATTTTTATGATTGGAACCGTTAGTTTTTAATTTGATCCATAAACGTCGTTGTAAATTTAACTTTTGAGGTTATGCAAATTTTTTTTTTTTTGTAATCTAGTCTGATTAGATGATTGGGTTGTCCATGTTCCATTTCTCGAACACAACTCAAATTTAGTGCTACTCTTAGTTTTTCATTTTGCATAATTGCCGAGCAGTAGTAATTTATGGATTATTACAATAAAATTGAAATATAGTGTTGTATCAAGTAATGTCTCGGATTTGTCAATTTGCAAAATTAACCTTTGAATTTAATGTCTTTCTTGTGAAACTTTGTTTAGGTTTTAATTCTAGCAAAAAGAAAGAAAGAAGCTAAAAACAATCAATCATGAAGATCTCAAAATGTTTAGATGCTAGGTTAATTTTATTTGAGGTTAAAATAATTTTAAATAAAAAGATTGAGTCAAACAAGCAAAAAATATACAAATGAGACAAAAGGTTATATAACGTTTCAGAAAGTTATATAACGTTTTGAATCTCTATAATTTTAAACTGAAAACTGAGTTACACAACGGGATGAATTGACAGAACAATATGCAAAACTTGGGCCAAAACGTTGTATAACGTTCTGGAACGTTATATAACGCTTTTCATTATACAATTTAAATTGCCAATTTTCAGTTGTGTAACGTTTAAATGGGCATAATAAGTGTCTTGAATATTGATAAAAAGTTATATAACGTTTCAGAGAGTTATATAACGTTTTGCAAGACATTCCAAAATAACGGTCATATTTCTGCCAGCTCCAATGGTCAAAATTTCAGATATTTTGAAGAAATGTTGTATCAAACTTTTTGAATGGTTATATAACACTTTAAGTCAAAGTGTGAATGTAACGATTCTGACAACTCCAACGATCAAAATTTTATATACAAAGTTATAAAACGTTTCAGAGAGTTATATAATGTTTTAATTAAAACTGCAATACAACAAAGGGTTTCAAGCTCTTTATAAAAGAGGATTCCTTCACCCATTTTTCTCCAACACTCCTACATTGCAAAATTCTTTGTTCTATCATTGTTGAGCTTGAAACACATAGCCAAACTTTTGCTCAAAGACTCAATCTCATTGATCTTAATTATTCTAAACTCTTAGAGAGATTGTATTGAGCGTTTTATTCTTTTAGGGTGCGTTAGGATCATGTTATGATTAGTGCAAAAATACTGCTATCTAGATTAGTGGTTGAAATAGTGCAAAAATAGTGCTATCTAGGTTAGTATAAAAATAGTGCTAATTTTGTGCAATCTAGGTTAGTGAAAATGTTGTTTGGATTGCACATTTGGAGTAGTGATGGTGAGAATTAGTAAAATAATACATTATTTTAGTTTTCTAACGAATAATAACAATAAAATAATAAACTATTGATATCAATTTATAATAATATAATAATAATACAATAATAATAAAATGATAATAATATAATAATAACACAAATGACAATAATACAAAATAAAAAAGTAAAAATATAATAAAATAATAATAATGATAATAAAAAATAATAATAAAATTATGACAATAATAACAATATAAAAATAAAATAATAACAATTATAATAATAATAAAATAATAATAATAATATAATATTTACAATTACAATGTAATAATGAATAAATAATTGTAATGACAATAATGATAATATAATAATAAATAATATAATAATACTAACAAATAATATAATAATAATAATATAATAATAATTATAATGATAAATAATAAATAATAATAATAATAAATAATATAATATAATAATAATTAATATAATATAATAATAAATAATATAATATAATAATAAATAATATAATATAATAATAATTAATATAATATAATAATAATTAATATAATATAATAATAATTAATATAATATAATAATAAATAATGACAATAAATAATAATAAATAGTATAATAATAATGATAATGATAAATAATAATAATAAATGATAATATAATAATTATAATAATATTAATAATAATAATTATTATTATAATTATATTGGTAATATTTAGAAATAAATAAATAATTTAACGATGATAATGATAATATATTATGTAATAATACTGATAGTAATAATAATAATAATAATAAATGAGTTTTGCTATCCTTACAACCACTAACCTTGCTAACCCAACCAATTGACACGTTAGTGGATTAGCAACTATTTGGCACTAACTCAAAATAGCTAAAACATGTTTGGATCATTTTGAAGTTCAGAATAGCAGCTATTTTCGGGTTTGTGCTAACCCATGGTGATCCGAACGCGTCCTTATTATCTATCCCGTTCAAACTACTTGTTCTTTTGTTTTCGTTGGTTTGGTACTCCACCGGTGTGTGTAAGCGAGACTAATTCCGAAGTTGTAAATTCACTTGTGTTGTCTAGTGAATCGACTCGATTTTGTTACCGTGTCGGGGGGTCGGAAGTCCCGGAGAGTAGGATGGGCAATATCTGAACTCTGTTAAAATTCTTGTGTCTTTTGAATTGATTTGTTTGCATTTTTTGAACTCTTCTCTTTATTTTTATTATCAATTTTGTTTAGAAATTGCTTGTGTCTTGAATTGCTTAAACTTGATTGCAATTGTCAATTAGAATTCGATATTTGTAGAATTTTTTAAAATTAAGCCCCAGTTCCAACACATAGAAGTTTGCGATTGTTGAATCGATAACTTTAAAATTAAATGCCAACTGTTTTAATGACTTTAAGGTTCCTAGCTACGTACGAAAACACATTTGAAAATTCTTTCTTCAAAAATCAAGGATATGTAAATCCGTTACAAAGATAGGAATCATGAAGTGATTAGAATAACTAGAGAGAACGTATTTTTTATTTTTTATAATATCTCCTCTTTGACAAAACAGAAAATCATATTTATTGTGTGAATTTAAGGATAGATGATTGACACAAGGGGTTGGAATGCAGAGCTGACAAACATGTGATTGATGAAAAGCACAAATTGTCAAACTTGTTTGGGAGATTAGAGCATTTACATCCGTAATTGCTTAGCAATTGCTTATGCTTATGTGTCAATTATTATGTAATTGTTGGGTTGTATGACTATTGCTTATTAAGCAATTATGGAAAATAATTGTTTATTTAGCAATTATGGCTATTATTTTTTTGAAGATGAGTTGGCCAAATGTTTAATTCTTATTGGTCAAGTGTTTAATTCTCAATTGTTTGCTTGATTGTACTAATGTAGAAATAAATTGCTTAATTTCTAAATTTTTTACAATTATTATTTACCAATTAATTTCAATTGTTCTATTGGAGATGCTCTGACAACTAAATTGTATTAATTAATTATAATTATTCACTGTTACCAGATAAGGAAATGAGATGAGCTCGCACAATATGTCCGGCTGTGGCGGCCTCTATGAATATTTTGTTTCCCGTGAAGAGAATAAGATATTAAGATGCATCAAGAATTGGAATGGGCTACAATTACAGCCCAACATCTAATTAACTTCAACTACTTATTTTTGAAATTTTCTCTCATCTCAGAATCCGACTTCTTCCAGCACGCCGCGCCGCCGCTTCAAAACTCAAAACCCGAAAACCCTACCGCGCCACCGAGAAGAAGGTTTGAAAGGCGCCGAGAAGAAGGTTTGAATGGGGAAGCACAAGGAGGTTCTGAAAGTCGCGGAGAAGGAGGTGCTGGTGGAGGTGGTGAGATTCACTCAGAAGCACGGCTTGAAAGGCGCCGATGGAGGAATTGCTTGGAAAGACTATTTGGAGAGCCATGACAAGAAACTCGGATCTACCATTGCCGACCCTGCTAGAAGGCCTCGCGACTTCTTGCTCGCCTTCCTCCTTACCTTCCCTCTCCCTTTGCAAAAGGTATTCCAATTACTCTCCACTCACGACTCACTTTCCTATCATGTCATATCATTTCTCTCCTAATAAATCGATCTCTTACAATGCTTTGCTTCGTTTTCCTCTTCCGATGCCCAATGCTAGTATTTTGCGAAGATGATCGAAAGATCCCGTGACCGTAAAATGCTTCTGCAATCCGACACCTCTCCCCACATGGTACTAATTTACATTTCATAATTATCTATCTGTAAGACTTCTATTTTGACTGAATGAATAATTATGTCTCTTTGCAAATGTAGAGGTTGCTCTCTTTGACTGAACACCACCCTGACCACACAAGGAATTATGCCTTTCCATCCTATCAAGAGGTCTCTCTCTCTCTCTCTTTCTATATATATATATATATATTGATTTCACTTTGCATGTTTGTATTCTATAATTCAGAACAATGTGTAGTTTTGTTGCTAAATAATACTCATGACCCCTTTCTATGCATAGGGGTGGGAATTCATGAAACTGGGAAAATCACCTGAAAAAATGGACTCAAAACCCATGATTGCTATTCATTGCGAGACTGTACTTTGTACAGATGGCACTCAAGCACTAGTACGCGTTTGTGCTGTTGACCAAAACTTGCAGGTCTTTACTGTACTTTCATTTATCTGTCAATCTATTTTTATTTTTTTAAATATCACTCATATCATTGTTCAAGCTCTTAAGTCTTCACGTGTCTGTTATTGTTTGTAGGTCATAATGGATAGAATAGTAAACCCTAATAAGTCCGTTAAAAACTATAGAACGCCCATAACTGGTCTCTCTGCTGAAGACTTGGATGGAGTTACATGCTCATTAGCTCATGTACAGGTACGTCATGTTTGTTGCTCTTAATTTGATAGTTGCCGAACCTTGTACCAGATTCTTCTTTTATAAACCAGAAGATAAAACTATCCATGGAGTAGAACAAACGAAGATTAACTGGTCAGATTGAGATTTGGCCGAGTCTATGTAGTTGTGTTACCCACTTACCCTATTTGCAAACTTTCTGATTTCAGTTATAAGAGAGATTATTCTTGTTTTTGTGAATGGAAAGTAAGCATTCATTGTATTTGTTTTTCCTAACTTCTAAAAATTCTTTTCCTCCTGCACAGAAATCCTTAAAGCAAATCTTCAAGGAGGGCCCTATGTTAATTGGCCATAGACTATTCAATAATTTACAAGGTGATAATTGCAACAATTTACTATAATATCTTATTGTATTTGTTTAGATTGCATGGCCTTTCTTTTATAATGTTTGCTGCGAGTACATTAGATGTTTTGAGAATTGTGTCATGGCACATAGTTTTCATTAAATAGTGATAAATTTGGCCGTACCCTCTAGGTTCTGGTGGACTAAATTTAAAGCCATCAATTACTGAAATTACTGAAATTGGTTTTTTTTGTTTGTATGAGCCATTGGTGAATTGATTCAGTTGATTAATATGAAAATTCAAGGTGAATTTAGCTAAAATTTTCTTGATTAACTTCGAATATCTACGTTTCCTATTTATTAATAAAAAGAAAATTAATTTTGGTCCGACTTGCAACAAGGATTTTATAACATCTTGTTTTGTTGATTTGGTGCAGCTTTAAGAATTGATTATCCATTGGTAGTTGACACAGCTTGCATCTTTAGTTATTCTAATCTAGCAACTGGAGTAGTCCCTTCATTGAACAACTTATGCTTGGTATGTATCATCCTTCTATTGTTTTATTCTTTATTCCAGTTTTCTTTCTCTATTTTTACTCCATTCTCTTGGTAGGCGGTTTTGGGAGAAGCAGTACGGAAGGAATACGCATACAACTATTTAGAAGAAGCAAAAACTGCAATGAGACTCGTTCTTGCTAAACTAGAGCGTGGCCTTGACCATCCCATTACTATTCCTTCTGATTCTGCGAGTAACCACTCAAAAGTCACGGTACTTCGCTATTGTGAACCAACCTTTTTGGTACCATATTGACATGGACCATACAAGTGATACCAATAAGACGGACAATATGCCAGGCAAAATTGCAGTCTAGAAATTTTGGTACCATACCAATTAGTCATATTACTTATAAATAACAGAGAAACCAACTGAATTATTCAGATTAGAGGTTTGTTGCTTGTATCCATGCTAGTTATTTTCCATATGACATACTGACATGTGTTGTATCCGTAGCTTGTCTTTCAGCATTATACACCTTAGTTCTGGTCCAAGTGTATACTTGGATGTGGTCTGACATTTTCATTAGATTACTGAAAGATAAGCATACATTGCAGTATTTAGCTTAATTGACCATAAACAACCTTTAACTGATTAGACTTTGATACAACTTGTTCACTCTTTTTACTAACTCTTAGCAAGAGTAGCCGTGCATTATTGTTAATTGTCGGCATATCCATCACAAAGTTTTAGTATAGCCAACTTAACCATGGTTAACATTTGTTCTTTTATCCCCATTTATAACTAATAAGTACGTCACTCATAATAAAAAATTAAAATGAATTAAGCAGAACAAAATCTTTTGAAGAATGGTAATACAGTTCAAACCACACCATACATTGGTATGCAGATTAGAAGCCTTCTTTTGGATCATGAATTGAGCATACTCATTGCTCAATGTTTGTCTAGATTGTCCATTTCAAATTGGCATGTTTACTTCGAATACTGATGTGGGCCTTTGATGGCATGATGCTTTTGGTTTTGTCTCTTATTGGTTTCTCTCATCTGAGGATGTGTACAGTTTAATTTAATTTTTAACAAAAAAATAAAGACTATTTTATATCAAGCAGAGGGGATAAAAGAAAGAGTGTTAGACTTTTGATGGACAATTGGACTAATTTTTTGTATGAATGTGCTAGCAATTAACCCTTATTTATCTTTATCTTCTTCCTTTTGAGAATCTTTACTAATGCTTTTAATAAATACTCAGGCATTGCCTGAATTAGGCTTGAAGCATCATTTGTTGGTACATCATGTTCCAGTTGCCGTGCCTTACCTAGAATTAAGTCGCATATTCCCAGGAAATCCTGAAATTCATGTAGGTTCTTGTTCCTATTACTATTCCCTCCCAACAATTGACGTACTTGATTTGTTTCCCCTTGTTTTTCACTCTAGCATTACTTTGTCAGGACGGTATAAAAGTGCAAGGTGATTTCTATTCTACTTTTGTGAAGTTTAGAGATTCAAATGAGGCAGAAAATGCATATGAAGGCTTGAATGGCGAGGTCTCCCAGGTAAGACAATAGCTCTTTTGCTTGTGGTGTATGTTATATGCGTACTTATTCAGCATAACTACCAAAAGTGATTCAAGGTTCATAGTTTTGGGTTGCTGAAGGCTGCCAATTCTTTGACCAAAACCGAGCTGATCTCAACCTGATAAGGCTATTCAGATTTCGTTATATGTTGGTTTGGCCAGGGTTTCTTGGCCTGCTGCATAACAAATTCTTTTGTCACAGCTGAAAACAAGCTGCTGTTTATTTTCTTTTGTTTTATTGAAAAAAGGATTCTTTTGGGAGGCTGCAAAAAGTTGTTGCATTCAAACGGGAGAATGGAGAGGTTGTGAAAGTTACAATGCGTAAATTGCTGAAAAAAAGGCTATCAGAGTTCATAAATGAAGTTGCACAAGAGAGAAAAGATATATCAAAGAAGCTTAAAATCTCTCATGATCAATGCACAACTGAAAAGAAGGTTAAAAGATTCTTTCTCCTTTAGATTGCAATTACATCTTATGTTCACCATCTGGCAAGTAAAGCCTCATGCTTCTAATTTGAAAGAAAATTTGAGCTATAGTGTTGGTCAAGTTGGTCCATTGAAAGTTAATAATAACAATATAACTTTGAACTATATGGAGCTCAAAAGCTATGAGCAGATATCATATTGGTTTTCAAGTTTGCATGTAAGTTACTTCAATGAGTTTGTATTATAATCTTAAGTGTATCTTAGTGCTTCTTGTGGTTAACTAACTGTGTTTAGCCTTCGGGTGTTATTTGCAAATACCCAAGAAGTATGATAAGGTCTTGTTGCCAAGTGCCAATCATGGTAATTTTGATGATGTTTTCTAAATACCAATGCAAATGGTGAACACTACACTTACCTCAGATAATGACATTGTAAGCTTAATTATTATGGAGCATTTTGAAAATATTGTAAATGTCAACTAACATTTATAAAATTACTTTCTTTTCCTACAATTTCTCAATATCAGGTCCTGGTGGAAATGGTAAAGAAGATCCAAAAGTTGGGTCTAAAAGGTAGTAAAGGAAACTGGAAAGAATTTCTGGAAAGCCATGACAGGAAACTCGGTGCTAGCCGTTGTGACCCTGCAAAAAGAGACGAGGAAACTCTTAAAGCTTTTCTCAGCACCTTTTCTCCCCATCTCAAGAAGGTAATTTTATCCTAGTATTCTGATAATTTCAGACACGTTGTCACCATAACTGGCCAGACACAGTTGTATCTAGCAACATATCGATAGTATTTACCGTTACTTCAACCTATTTAGTTTCAAAGTTTAACTATGTCAATATAGTAAACATTCAGATGATGACGTTAGGAAAAATATTTGATGAAGTAGGCATCTATCCCACTATTTAGTAGTGTTATATATAGCACCGATACATAAATGGCAAACTATATATGCTAATATCATTGGTTAGCTGTTATCATAACTTACACAAACATAACTGTACATCTAGAAAAGAATGGAACAGATGCCTTGATTATTGTCCTCATTTTCTTAAGCATGCCTATACTATGAGTAAGGCTATGGTACTTTACAAACCACTACTATATTGAAAGACAAGTCTTATAGATAGACAAGTGGTAAACAAGTGTATTTGCAGCATTTAATGAAGATGAGTACTCTCCTTTTATGTTGATTTTAGTATGTTACGCATAAATACTTGTTTTCTTATATAATTTCTAGATATTTAAAGACCGCATAATTCCTTTCCTTCTGCTTGTATAGTACTTAGATAAAATGAGGAAAAGATACATTCGCCTTATGGCATTAGAGGAGCATATCAGCATGTTTCCAGGATCAGTGTCCCCTGAATTGGTAAGTAAATTATATCTAGGTACCAGGACCAATTGGTATGCATATGCACTACACTTATGCACTTGTAGTTATATTAAATTCCAAATCTCGATTGTTAGACCATATTTTGATATTTAAGGTATGGAACACTGTTGCCTATTTTTCTTTGATATCAACAGTTTTAAAAGAGAAAGGGAATCTGGCCTAGGACCTAAAGCAAATTTCCATCCTAGCTGGGATGGAATGGAACAGTTGTTTCATTTGAACTGCTTTATGACATTGCCAAATTAGAGAAGTTACCCCAATTTATTTGAAAACCCTAGTGATAATACTAGAGAAGAAATATAGTGGAGAGAGCATATACAGATACGAACAAGGAACCTTGGAGAACAGCAATCCAGATCAAGACTCGGTAGAGATGATTTTGGAGGTACGAAGACTTGCCATTTACTGGCATCTCCTGAGTGCGGGAAAAATGTAGCGATGATTTTTTTGTCTTTTTTTCCAAAACAAGTCTAATGGAGCAGCTGACAACAAAATATAGGCATGCCCGTTTTAAACGGACTGGGACGGTTCCAAGTGCCAATTAGCCAGGTCTAAAGGGAATATCTCAATTCAGCCAACTGGGATAAAAATTATGTTTTAGGTCATATCAAATTTTCGCTCCTTTTTTGTCTATGCTGGCTTCAGAGAAAAATAGGAGGCACAGTAACAATGTTCCGTGGTTCGTCTATTTTTCTAAATATGGGTCAGACATAATCAAATTAAAAAAAGTTGATCTACTCCATACCTGTTTATTTTAAGTTGAGTCTGGTTTAGGATTTGAAAGATAGTTCAACTAAAATGAGATGCGTTGAAAACTTGAAATATATGTATGGCATAATGTAGACTTTTATATGTTTCTTGAAAACTCTCTTTTAATAAGCAGAGCTTAGCCTGTTTGACAGCGCAGAACCTGGATTACAGAAGAAATTATGACTTTGCATCTTATAATGAGGTTTCTTCTCGTGCTCTCTCATTTTATATTCAACTATCTTGAAAGTTCAGTTTAAACACTGTCCCATGTCAGAAGTTGGTGACTGGACATTTCTAATTGATTTTATGTGGGTATTTGAGGCAAGTGCAGTGTTTGTTTTGGTTCATTATCAAGTTTGAATGATTTTGTATTCTGGTTATTTGAGGGAATAAACCAGGGTAGTATGAAACTTTATCACTTCATTAAGGAAAAAAATGGTCCTATTTTGCTTCATGAAGAAAACTAAGTGCAGATATCTTTTTTCACGTTAGGAATATCTCGTTAAGAAAATAAGTTGTTTATGTCACAAATAATCTGTGGACAATAAGCCGACAATATCGTTCCCAACAGAAACCATTTGGAATAAACTAACCTAACTGAGAGTTTGGCACAGATTGAAGTAAAGTGATTTCATGAGGACCAAACAAAGGTCAGGGATTTGGCATGTGCCATTTATTAGTTCCTATATTCTAAATATCTAATGCCAGCTTTTTTGTTTCCTTAGGACTGGAAGGTGATGAAAGTAGGTTCAGTATCTGATATAATAGAATCAAAATCAATTGTTGCAATTGATTGTGAGATGGTTCTATGTGAAGATGGAAATGAAGCACCTGTACGGGTTTGCATTGTAGACCGCAATTTGGTTGTATGAACTTCTCTTTCTCGTCTCCCTGCACCCCCTCCCTCTCTCTCTCTCTCACACACACACACACACACACACACACACGCACACACCTCCCCCTCTTGGCCCCTCCATTGATAGGGGCAGAGCCAATGAGAGTAAAGTATCTTATGGAACTAGAAAAAAACTAAAGTGTGACTATCGAGTTAATAATGAGATAATTCTCGCATTTAATGGGGACCTAATATGAATTATCTCAATAAATTTGCTTATATAGCACCAAAAAAACACTGCACGTGCATAATTAATTAAAAGAATGGGGACATTAACTAGTATTCTTTCTTATCTAATGAGCACATGCTGTTGTTCTATGTCTATCAATATATTGATCTACTATTACAAAATATTTAGAAGGAAATGTTGCTTTTCTAGGTCCTGATGGATAAACTTATATCCCCTGGTAAGCCGGTTAAAGACTACCGAACACACATAACCGGGATATCAGCTGAAGACTTGGATGGAGTAACGTGCACATTAGCTACCATACAGGTAGTAGTTGCCATTGTTTACATTTTATATAGTTATGAAAGCATTTAAAATTACTATACTGTCTGCTACATGTACTTTCTGGAAAATATGTATTCTAATAACAGGTGCATATACAAGTGATGAAACTCTACAGTACCATACTGTTGCATTGGAAGTTGATTGATTCTTGCTTTAAGTAAATTGAATTCATCATAATTAGAATTCTTTTTTGTTCAGAAATCTTTGAGAAAGATCTTGAAGAAGGGGACTGTTTTAATAGGCCATAGTTTATTTTTTGATTTACGAGGTAACAATAAGTATGATTTCTTTTTAAAAAAGAAACAATAAATATGCTTTTACTCTGACATGTTGTTACCTTTCAACAAGTAGTGTGTTTTGATGGTTCTTTATTCCGTTTCTTTTTGCAGCTCTGAAAATTGATTATCCTTTGGTAATTGACACTACTTGCATATTTCAACATGCTGATTTGCCACCTGGAGTATCTCCTTCTTTGAACAATTTGTGCAAGGTACATATTTCCTTAATTTGTCCTATATCAAATGTCGACTGGTAGCTAACTAACAACCGCTGCCAAAAGACCTCCCCCCAAACCAAACACACCTGTTCCAATTTGGGTACAACTTTATACATGCCAAGAAAATGCTGAATGAATCTCAATATGATTTTTTTGTATTTGTGACTGAATTGAAATTAGACACAAATTTGAGAAATTGATGAGGTTGTGCACTCAATAGCAGAGCTAAGTTTTGTTTATAAATCTTAACTGCCCTAAACTGGTCGGTTGGTTGGTGTATGATAAAGATTATCATGAGGGGCATTTTGGGAGATGAGAAAAGCATTTTCATCAGTTTTTATGTGGTAATGTTATAGATCCTTTGCTGTTTGTTTATTCTGTAGTTATTACTCATGTATACAATATTGCATTGTTATTATTTGGCAGGCAGTGTTGGGTAGAGCAGTGAGAGAAGAAGGTAAAGCACATGAATGCTTAAATGATGCAAAAGCTGCAATGGAGCTTGTTTTGGCTAAACTCCAACATGGTTTCTACCACCCAATTAAAGTTGCCTTTGTAATTTACAGCCCTTTTACCTCTACAGTTACTTCTATTTTGTTAGATTTGTTTCTGTTTATTTATTTCGGAAGAGCCAAAAAGAAGGGATTGGAAATTGGAATTCATAGCACCTGTCTGTGACTATGATTGTCTGATAGTTGAGGTATGTTTGGCCAGAATAGATTGAACATGCTAGTCCGAATATATTAGTTAGATATATTGAACATGCTAGTTAGAATATATTAGTTAGAGCATGATAGTCAGGTCTGTGACTATTGATAATTTGGCATGCATTCAACATGCTAGTCAGTATATATTTAAGTTATGGCAGTGAAGGAATACACATGAGCAAATTCCATGAAATGAGATTACACTGGGACAATTTTATGTTTGATATCTGACAAAACAATTTTATACCTGATTTGATGTGATAATCAGGTGTCTGAATCCGACTTGATGAAGCTTAAGGTACATAGGGTACCACTGAGGGTGTCTTGTGAAGAACTGAGTAGTTCACTTCCAGGGAACCCTAATGTTGATGTAAGTTGTTATGTTTCCTTTGTCTTACTCTTTACTCTGATTCGGACATTTTTTCAGCAATCATTTAACATTCATTTCTGTTTTTGTTTTCTTTATTTTTCTGTTCTAATTAAACAGAAGGATGTACGAGTAACTGGTAATGTATATTCTGCACTAGTGGAATTTAAAAATGCAAAGGAAGCAGAAGAGGCTTTCCAAGAACTAGATGGAGATGTAAGCCAGGTAATATACGCAATTTGCAGCCAAATTGGCCTACTCAGATAAGTGCATAACATACGAGCAGTCAAGCAGTCTGAAAGATAATAAAAAATATTAAAATTCATTGGCTCATATATAGTATTAGGGTTTAGCTCTCTCCCATCATGCATCACATTCATATGGACCTGGACATTTTGACAGATTTGTACATGTACAGACTGCATTTTTACTTTGTGAAATTTTTTTACTCTACATATATAAAATAGGACATAGGCGGAAGACTGCATCTGTCTAGTATGGACCTGGACATTTTGACAGATTTGTACAATGTACAGACCGTCTTCTGTGGCATCTGTCTAGTAGATTACATATTTGTCCCCCTTTCATTTTTACTTTGTGAAGAAATTTGCTCTGCATCTTTAAAATAGGACGTAGGTGGAAGACTGCAAAAGCTAGTTTCATTGAGGCTTGGAAATGGTGAAATGGTGACATTTTATATACGCAAGATGTTACGCCAATAATCGGGTCGCCACCTGTTGCAAACGTACACTGATATCTACAAAACACTGCATTTCGTTCATCTATCCTGTGTAAGCTTTTTTTGTTCTGAAGCTTTGTGAGCATGCTGAAGTGATGGAGAAGAAAAAAGTGTGCCTTGGCTTTGGTACTGGATGAAATGGTGGTGTTTTGGATGGAATTTGAAAAGGTGGCACCGTGATAGTTGTAGAAGTAATGTAACAGTGGACTTAGATTGGAAAGCAGTTGCGTGGTAATTTAAGTCGGAAAGGAAATTTTGTTAGGAAGCATTGTATACTTAGTCGAGCATTCAGAAGCTTGGTTATTGTTGAATCTGTAAAATATTTTTTGATATATTATGCTTATTTTTTGAAGAACTGTATCAGGCTACGATGGCATTATCATTCTTGGGTATTGGAGTTTGGTACCATTTGTCAATTGTCATTGCGCAAGAGGAGTCAGATATCAGGTCGAATAGCGTAGATGAAAGCCTGTTTACGCTGCTTTCATAATAAAATAAGTTGAATATCACACGGCATTGCGTTCCATTAAAATTTAGAACTGAGAGCGACTAGAACACAAATGAAAACATCCGGAGTCGTAGGTTGCATGAATCCTAAGCTAAAGGTCTAAACGATAGCTGTCCCAAAATTGTATGAGAGCTGCTTGTGCTGTGCATAATAATTTGATATAATATAATATAATATAACTGTTGATTCACTGTGTCTTTCGTTGACCACGTTTTCATTCACCTGCCAGTTGCTTTCCAAACTTTGTGCACACTTCTGACGCGGAACACCGACGCTTCTTTTCATTTTCTGCATTTTAAAATTTTAATATAGAAGGCAAATTTACAAGGGAAAATATATATTTTTTGGCAGCCATGTTGCTTGCTACCTCCTGGTACCGCCGCTAAGTTTAGACGAGTTGCATACTCAACATTTCATTTGTAAGTTGTATCTCCATAATTTTTTTGTTCTCTAGCTTCCTCAAATGATTTCATGTAAATACCAAACAATTCAAATATAAAAAAATTGTATAAATTGTATAATAATTTATAAATAAAGCATTTGATATTTAAAATATAAGCACCTGACTATATAAATTTAAACTCTATATACTTGAATCTTACCATAAAATGTTAAGCAAGACTGCACGAGTCGTTTAAACACTTTTGAATTTCAACTATAAATAATTTTGTAGAATATAAGAATAAAAATTTACCCTCGGCGTCGAGTTGACAACTACTCCGAGCATGGAGCTCAAGGCCAAGTGTAGTGGATATTCCTTTTATTTTAATAGAAATGATAAAATAATTCAAATAATGAAATAGAAATGCTATCTCAAGGTATTACTGACCATTAATTATATCTGATCACAAATATAATATTTACTGTGTAAGAGGTCGCTGGTTCACAACTCGGATAATTTTTTTTTATGATTGTTTAAAGTTAAAATGACTTTATGTATATGTCAAAAACTATTAAGATATTATTAGCACAGCTTGTAACATAAAAACAATAAATTATGATCTCATGCTAAACCTAATTTCAAACGGACGCGGAATTATTAATCTACTAGTAGCTATCATTTTTTTTCATTAAGAAACAAAAGGAGTACAAAATTTTTCAAGCAATCACATATTTTTCTAAAAAATTTAGAGCATTAACTTAGAAAATTAAGAATTCATCAACAACAAACATGTTCTTTATGGGAATTAGATGAACTTAAATGCGCTCTAATTTAGGAGACATTGAATGATTATGATATGTTCTTTCCCTTCTACAACAAAGGAATTAAAATTCAACAATTCATCAACATATCTTGGCATATTAGTTATGATTATTCGTTTAATGAAGGTGTGCGGAAAATTAATGTATTATTTGTATTCAATATTACCTAAAGAGTTGAATATATGTTTGCTGCCATAAAAGAAGTTCTACCATGATTATTCTTTTTTTTTTTTTTGAGAAAAATACCATGATTATTCTAAACTGGAACTTCAATAAACTTGACATCAGTATAACTAACGTTTCTTTTTTTTTTTTATAGATAGTTCTAACACACATCTGATTTTTATGTACTATACTCTTTAAAATCATTGTTCTAAAAAAATAAAATTATAATGGTGTTATTCTTCTTAAATAGCATGTATAGCAATTTTGATTGATTTGAAAGTTATCTGGTATTTTTGTAGAATAATTTTTAAAATGCTTTGTGATGTTGATCAAACAAATTTGACATGTACTCTTTCCAAGTAACTGAAAAATGTTTATAATATTACTCAAATTATTTGAATAGTAAATTAATGTACCATAAATTTCATATCTTGAGTTGATAATAGGTTTTAAAAGCTACAGTTCAAAAGCATCATACAAAACTTGGAAATTAATACTTGGTAGGAAAATTAAGCATAACTTGGAAGTTGGTTAAATGTCTGAATTCTTGGAGCAAGTCTCAAACCATCGAATTCGATCACCTCCAAATGAAGAAAACGATAGAAACAGCGAGCGAAAGTATAATTCCTTTCTCTGTCTCTGTCTTTGTCTTGAAGCAGTGCTTGAATGCGAATTCAGAATTCTGGTGTTTTGTTGTTGTTTTGGTCGGTAGAATTTAGAAATATATCTCAATCATCTGAGACCGTCTGATCAAAATTACAGGGCTCAGAGCTCCTCTTATTAAATAATAATATAAATAAATAGTTGGTCCCAATTCCCAATTGACAATTGTTACATGTGATATTGTGACCAAGAATTTAATTGAAGTGTTCAGTACCAGTGTACCAGTACCGACAAACACTGTATGCCACCGAGGATCCAGTTTAAGAAAGAAAAAAAGTGGTTTGAAAAAGTTATTATACAGTCTGAAATTGAATGAATTAATTAATTATGACGCATCCATCATTGGATTTTTGATGTACACTAATACTAGTTTACAGAGTGGTGCAGGTGCTTAGAATAAATGATGATAATAATCAATTGACAGCACCAGAAAAAAGGGGGACAGACAGCCCACTAGCAATGAACAATTAGTTGTAGGTAGATATTGTATTGGAGTAGTTGACACATAATAACAATTGAATTGAATTGAATAAGGGGCTAGGCTAGTAGCAATTAGGCAGATTCAGTGTGTTGTGTGTGTGTGTGATTCGTACCGATCACCCAACAATTCTCTCGTGTTCTCTAGTCTCCACCTAATTCTTTTGTTCTCACTCTCGTTCTTTTTTTCTTTTTTTTTTTCCTTTTTCTGTTTATAATATAATAATAATAATAATAATAATAATAATAATAATAATAAGAGAAATATATATACGTCTTTTTCACCAACTAAAAGAAAAGAAAAGAAAAGAAAAGAAAAGCGTTGCAGCTGGAGATGAATAGATGATGATGGATCCCTTTCGAAAGAGTCGGTCTCATTTTGCCTCAATCAGCGATCAAGCAGCAGCTGCAGCTCTCTCTGTACATCTCTCTCTTCCTTCATTGGTTCCTGTCACTCGTGTACCTCTTCCTCCCCTCTCTCCTCTCGGCTAATAGTAAAGAGGCCTATTATATAGCTCTCTCTCCCTGCATTTCCTATTCCCATTCAAATCTCAATCTCAATCTCAATCTCAGAAAGGAAAGGAAACCCATCTATCTAAGAGAGAGAGAGAGGGAAATGAAGGTGGCGGTGGTGCTGCAGCAGATGCAGAGCTACAGAGGAGGGGAGATCAAGGGCATCTCCCCCTTCTGGCTCCTCCTCCACTTCCTCTGCTGCCTCGTCAGCACCCTCCTCGGCTTCCGCTTCTCCCGCCTCCTCTTCTTCCTCTTCTTCTCCACCTCCCCCCTTCTCTCTCAATTCCACCCTTCCTCCATCACCACCACCACCACCACCACAACCATCACCACCATCACCACCATCAGCACCTCTTCCCTCAACATCTCCCTCCTCCCCCCTCCCCCCTCCCTCAATTTCTCCCAGCCCGTCACCACCCGCCCCGTCGTTGGCCGCCACGGCATCCGCGTCCGTCCCTGGCCCCACCCCGATCCCATCGAGGTCATGCGTGCCCACCAGATCATCCGCCAGGTGCAGCTGCAGCAGCGCAAGATCTTCTCTCCCACCAACAGCCCCAGGCCCCTTCTCATCGTCACCCCGACCTACTGCCGCCCCACCCAGGCACTGCACTTGACTGCCCTGGCCCACACCCTGCGCCTCGTGCCCTACCCCATCACCTGGCTCCTCATTGAGGCCGGCGGGCTCACCAATGAGACTGCCTCCATTCTCGCAATGTCCCGGGTCCCCTTTGCCCATGTTGCCTTTGAAGAATCCATGCCTCGCGGCTGGGAGGCACGCCGTCTTGTTGAGGCCAAGATGCGACTTCATGCTCTAAGGTCATCTTATCTTATTATTTCTTCTATCTTTTTTTTTGGGTTCATCAAATAGTTAGTTATTGATCATCTGTTGAACTGAACCAGCACTGCACTTGCATTCTTCTCTCTTTTTCCAAAATTGTAAATTGTTCCTTCAAATATCTCATATTCCTTTTTGTCTTCTCACACTTTCCTTTCAGCAATTATTTCTTTCATTAGTTAGTAGCTATTTTGAAGAAATTGAGCATTGTGGTATTTACTAAATTAGGTGTGAACAACGAATGCTTAATTATCCCATCATTCTGGTAAACCTGCTGCAGATTGATAACTCAGCACAAAATGGAGGGCATCATCATCTTTGCTGATGAGAGCAACATCCATGATCTCAAATTGTTCGATGAGGCGCAAAAGGTCAAATCAATCGGCACCATCCGTCTCAGCTTTCTTACCGATCCCAGAACCCTCAATCAAGAAAACTACCAGCAAGGCAAACCAGTGGTTCAAGGTCCAGTTTGCAACTCGCAGGGCCACTTGTCAGGCTGGCACACGCTAGATCCAGAGAATGACGGCTTTGCCCCTCACAAGATGGAATGGGCCGGGTTCGCGCTAGATTCTAAATGGTTATTGAAGAAGAATTTGGATAACATCGATGAGAGCTTGAATGGATTGTTGAGTGATAATGGGTCGGGCATTGAGCCTCTAGGAAATTGTGGGGAGAAAGTGTTGGTTTGGTGGATCCGGGCTGAGATGCAACCTGATACCAAGTTCCCTCCTGGGTTAGTTTGTTAATCCTTTTCTGGTTAGTTCTTAGAGCATTTTCATCTCTAAAACTTTTAGAATTTCTAAATTATTGTCACATCAGTTTTAGAAATTTAATCATTATTTAGTTTCTATATCCTTTATTCCTGAAACTAAAAAGTTAGAGTTTCTTAATTGTCACGTCAGCAAATACTATTAATATTGTCAGAGACCGATCAATTTTAATCAATGATTAAGCCACGTCAGAGTTTATAAACTCTAAGGCAAAGTTGCTAAATAAGAAACTCTAAAGCAAAATTTCTAAATAAGAAATTTATTTACATCCCTGAAACTCATTTAGAAACTGCCACATCAGATTAGAAACTCCAAGAATTTCAGAAATGGAGATGCTATTAGTTTCTTTTACTCCTTAAGTACATTCTAAGTTGCTTGTGGTTATTTCAAGTTAAGAGTACAGTTATTGTAGTGCCCTACCCCTCAGGAAATAATTGAGCACCTAAAATGCTTAACTTTCATAGTACCTGATACTGATTTTTTGTTAGGTGATCACATGATGCTCGTTTCTTTGTACCACCAAAAACCTAATTGTTCTTTCTTATGTGGGTCCTTCAAATCAACTGCTTTACACCCACTAGGTTATGACAACTATTGTGGCTTTAGCTGTAGCTAATTAAAAATAATTGGTAGGTTCAGGTTGCTTTCAAACTTGCTTTCTGCATTCTCTGGTTTTCATGTAATATGGTTTGGGTATACTCAAAGAGATGCTAGAATGTGAGAGATCAACTTTCCAGAATAATTTACTCTCTCCCTCTCTTTTTGTGAAGATCCTTTAAAACAACAACCAACTGGTACAGATTTGGTACCCACTTAGAAATTACTTGGATTGGTACTTCAGCTTCTAAAGAACATTTATACTTATAATGATTTCTTCTTCTTCTTCTTCTTCCAATCAGATGGGCAATTGAAAATGGAATTCCATCAAATAGCAAGACCAACTCAACTGCTAAAAGGAGATAAAATTAAACCAGCATGAACATAGACTGGTAGATATCCTTGCCATTCGCTTAGTTTATTCCAATTGACTTTTTAGTTTATTCCTTATACTACCATCTTTTCCTTTATTTGTTTAAATGCGGTACCACACTATGGACGTGCACTTGTACAACCTGATAATAACTGGGACCGTGTTCCTGTGTAGAAAACTCTGTACCTTGCGTCTGTACCTATTGTGTTGTGCCACATTGTGTTTAATGCCCCTACATGGTATGACAAGCATCCTGCATTGCCCTCATCCTTACCTTTTGGAAGTATGACCCCACCCCCCTTTTTTCCCTGCCTTTTTTTTAGCTCAAGTAGAAAGGTCGAACCTTGTTTGCTTTTTATATTTTGCTGGGTATTTTTTTTTTTTTTGAAATAAGTGGGAGCGTCCACCACTTCATTTTCTTGACAAAAACGAAGTATACAGATATTAACCAACACAACCATAGCAACCAGCTATATCATCTATACCTATCTACTGACATTTTGCTGGGTATTTATAGGTTTATCTCATTTTTTGTATCCTATATCACATGCACTATTGGAATATTGTTTTTCTTCATGTAACATCTCTTTTATTTTATTTTATTTTATTTTATTTTTCTTTCAGGAATACTGATCTGGTTTAGAACTTCTGTTACGTTGATGCACACCAAAACCAGTTTTGGTAAATGTAGAAACCTCAGTGCAATCATTTATTCTGTGTTGTTGTATCTTCTAGAATTTTTTAAAGAGTTAATAACCCCTCTTATGGGTTCTTATTTTCCTTTTTGGGGCAATTCATGCCTTTTGATGTACAATTTGTAAAATTTCTCCTGTTCTTTTCCTAAATATATATAGTGAAATCATAGTAGAATAATCGGTATTTTATGGTTGAAACTTGTTTCTTTCTTCTTAGCCTTCATTAATGACTGCAAATGCTAGAAAGTGCTCTAAGATCTGTTAGCAATAAGATACTTGTGTAAACTTGTATTTATAATAACAAGATCCGGCCTCAGAATATCAAGTACAGTTGGACAGGTTCAAATATCCTACGATGAAGTCATTGCTACAAGCTCCTGTTCTCATGTCATGTGGCTGCCCCTCACATTTCACAGTCCACAGAAGTGTTAAGAGAACTGTTGACCTGATCTTCACAGAAGTGACTGTACCCGCTTCGTTAGAGGAAGTGACCTGTACAGAAGTGACGGGGCCACAACGGCCTGGTACGTTGGTATCGGGCCAGTTAGTAAAAGCAAGTAGAGCTGAATTGGTGAACGTTCAAACAAAATTGTTGTGACAATTACGAAAGGACCACTAAGCAACTAACAAGGACGAACAGAAAAAAAATTAATGAAGGCATCCTAAAATTACAAGTTTCCAATTCTTGCACCAATAGAACAGCCATGGAAGACAAAAAGGATTGGACACAAGGTCTGGGATTAGACCCAAGGATAAAAATTCTAAATCCTAACAGTTACCTGTGTTAAGTCCAGTATCTCCATCACCAACCCGCTTATGGTCCTGAGCTGATTCGAGGGGCAAGGCAGTCTCTCCGTCGACCAAGGCAAAGAAAGAGGCCTCCTCTCCTTCTAAAAACTCCACAATTATGACTCTTGACCCAGCTGAACCAAATGAACCCTCAACCACCATCGTGTCGATAGAAGTAACGGCCTTGCTCAATGTCATGGCTACCACAACTCCCTTTCCAGCTGCTAGACCATCAGCCTTAACAACAATAGGAGCACCTTGTTCTTTCACGTATTCTTTGGCTTCGTCGGGGTTTGTAAATGTTCGGTACTGCCCAAAATGAAACAAACTTAATTTGATCATATTTAAAAACAATGTTTTCAATACATTTTCCTAATGTTTCCAAAAGCAGCCTACTAGCTTTGTGAGTCGGGTAGCATAAAGGATTGCATCTTTATATGAGATGAATATTACTTCAGTTTTGTTCAAAGTAGTTTGAAATTTTGGATTAATCATCCTCTATGTAATTAATAATCACGTTGGCAATTGATAAGTACCTTGATTATCCTCTTTATGCTTTCTATGCCTTGATTAACCCTTGTATAAAGCCAAATTCACTTGAGTATGTGCAGACTAATAACCAATTAACATGTATTTGGCTTGAGCTTTAATATCCTATTATACCTTCAATTTACTAAAAATGGACCAACGAAAAAAAAGAGAATTTTCAACCAGTCAGTTAACAAAGAAACTACTTAGCAGTAGGAATCCCATATTTATCGCACAATTTCTTCATGAAATCTTTTGAACCTTCTAGAGCTGCAGCCTCTGAAGAAGGCCTGAAAGTGGAGATCCCGACCGTAGAAAGCTCATTTACAAGGCCTGCCACTAATGGGGCTTTGGGTCGCACAACCACCAACCCAACATTCCATTTGCAACAGAAAGAGGCAACCGCCGTACTGTCAGAGATGTCTAAATCAGTTATACAGGTGGCATCTCGTGATTGTGCGATCCCCACATTGCCAGGGGCACAAAATACACCACCACATGATGGAGACTTATTTAAAACATAACCCACACACACCAGAAGCTTTTGCATTGCTGTCGTCGCTGGTAGAAAAGGTTTTGAACTGATCATGTTTGGAGAGGTTAGCAGGTCTAGAAAATAAGTTGCTGCCGGTGTAAATGACATCGGATGAAGAGGCCGCCGCCTTGCTGAATTGGTAGAAAAGAAAAGAGTTGGAGGAACAGCCGGATCCATTTACGTTGCCTCTCGCAAAAGCTTGATTTGAAGAAACGTGTTTGCCTAATGGGAGCAATCCCCCCCGACACAACAAGAAGCACTAGACATTTAAATTTAATTGATGATTCTGCATAAATGGATCAGACAGGTTGAACTAGTGAAACCTTAATTGAGATTTGGTAGTTTTAAAATACCGCTTAAAGGTGTTAGGAACATTTTGAGCAAAACAGTCCCTATTTAATACCAAAGTTGTATTAAATAATGCATAGCAACTTGAGAATAAATCCTAAGAATTGGTAGAGAATCTTTCACCAAGTTATTCAACCAATGTCCTAGCATCATTCCTTTCCACAGTTTAATTAATGAAAAACTCAAAGAGAGAGAGAGAGAGAGAGAAAAGGTTATAGTTTAGCGCAACCTGGCAAGAGAGGAATTGAGTGTAGGATTTTGGGTGGCCTTTGGTCTCCGCCACGTCCGCACCGACCGAGGATGGGAAAAGAGAGGAGCGTGAGAGAGAGAGAGAGAGAGAGAGAGAAGCAGAAGCCGTTGTGCTCGGTGGCTTCGGTGGCGCGAAGGGCGGAGGATGGATGGATGGATGGATGGAGGAACCATATTCTGTGCACCGTTTTCTCTGCATTCTTTTGTATCCGTTTATTTTGAATCGTCTGATCAAATCTGAACGGTTGTCAATCAATAATATGATTTAGAAGGCTTTTATATTATAAAAAAAATATGTACACTCAAATTTAATCCGACAATTAAAATTAAACGAATGCAAAGAGATACATAAAAAATGAGTGCAGAAGATATCAATTCGATGTAGGGGCGGATCTAGGATTCTCGCCGGGGGTTCAAGATTTACTTTTTTTTTGAGTTCGAAATGATGATTATGCTTAAAAAAATTATCTTATATGACCATTTGTACAAAAAAATTTCAAATACATAATTATTTTTAGAAAAAAATATATATAGTAATTTTTGAAAAAAAATTCCTGAAGGTTCAGCTACACTCTTTGGTGCATGTGGCTCCGTCACTAATTCGATGGGTGCATGGGTTTATTCACATTAAAACGGAATCGAATCTGCTGTTATTGTAATAACGCTGCCCGTCCCGTTATATTCTACAACAATTGTAACAATCACTTGTTAGTTGTTATCTAACTAAAATAACTTCGACTGAAAGAGTCATCCACCTCAGCTTAAGATATCAGAGTAAACTAAATTGATACATCCTTCACCAAAAGCGAATGTTATTTTTTCCGGATTTTAAAATTACAATTAATTTCTTAAAAGTGATATTACGGTGTTCGTGCAAGTACATGCTCTATTGTGCATGATATGATCGTTACGAGATTCAATGATTCAAAATTGCAAAACGTGTATGACACAATATCGATCTCAAATCACAACTCTGCGAGGACGAGCTGCAATGAATAGTTTAATGAAATAGAAACGAAGATGAAAAATGTAACATGTTAAGTAGCAAAATAAAATTTTTAACATACTGAAAATTTCATTAAACAAGAGATAATGATTCTTATAAATGACTAGGCTCTCTTTTATAGGCGAGATGAAAAGTTCATTGGTACAAAAGTAAGCAATAACCAAAATAAAGATAACAAATAATGAAATAGTTGATTGATTATGTAAATAAATCATAATTAACTGTTGATGCAGTATTTTCGAACAATTATTTCTCACATTTTAAATCCAAAAATACCGAATATATGTTGCAAGTATACAACCGTCGTTGTGGTACTTTAAGGTATCGAGCACGGTGACAAGTTGACTCTTAACACGATCAACACTTAGACTTCAATGAGAAGTGTTTATAATCAGCTTACTTCACTTATGGGTGGTAACCAATCAATAAAACACCAGAAAGCATTTATGCTTCTATGAGAAGTGTTTCTAATCAAAGTACTTCATTTGTGGGTGACAACCATTCAAGAAAACACCACAAAGCATTTATGCTTCTATGAGAAGTGTTTCTAATCAAAGTACTTCATTTGTGGGTGATAACCATTCAAGAAAATAGCACAAAGCACTTATACTTCTAAGAGAAGTATTTATAATTCAATCCTAACCAAGAGAGTGTTGGTTGGTTGGAAAATTGTTTGTTTTCCAAGAACAAATAAAAAGAAGAATAAAGTTTGTTGTTTTGATCAAAGATAACAAATGTAGGGTTATTCGGTCCATCAATCACTTACATAAAACAATAAACAATTCATTGACACAATTGTCGGTAGTTTGAATTGTGGTACAAAAATGAGATATTAAATGCCCATTTCTCATATTAATATCTCTACTAGTATTGTAGTAGTTATATTGGACATGTTGGTTTTATCCAATGTTGTTGTACAAATAATGTTATTATGTTTTCATAAAAATATTTATATAATTATTTGTTAGGTATTATTATAATAATCAATAACGTGTTTTCACGAGTGCTATTAAAATACTATAAAACAACACTAAAAGAATGATTGCAAGCGCAAAATCTATCGTTTAGTATGGAATCGGATGACCAATCTACAAGGAATGAAACCTGAGTATCAAATTTATTTCTTTTAATTAGCGCAAACAAGTTTTGATTGAAAACTTTAATTAACTAAATTCTAAAATTGATTCTAACTAAAACACTAAAAGAAGATAGCAATTCAAATATTTTTGTTATATCTAGAATTTCGGCATAACAATTTACTTGCGGTTGTTGATTGTTATTTCAATATTATTGTACTTCTATAAATTTTTTTGTGGGTTTCTAATCCAACAATAGCATATCCACTTTTGTGGCTTCGTACCTATCTAATATATTTGAATATCTATTTTCACGATATATTCTCCTAAAGTAAATCTTTTAGGTTTTGTGATTAGCCTAGACACGACTTAGTAGTTTATTTTCTCCTTTCGATCCTTCGACAAACTAATTAAACGAGTTTTGGCCTTCCCATAGAAGATCGGTTTCTTCTTTCAGTACTTCATCTATTCCTACATTAACTTGTGTTTTCAGGTCTTAAATTATTATCTCTTGATTTCTAATTCAAGTCTAATCATTTAATAATTCATTTCACAAGAAAAATAAAGATTTAATAAAAATAACAATTTTAATTTAAACAAAATTAATGACATAGTAATTTGTTATATGTCTAATCTCGTTCTATTAAAAAAAATCAGAGATGTTCTATAAAAAATAAAAAAAATCAGAGGTGAGGTGAGCTCCTCAGCCGTTAGGTGCTCCTCCCTAAAAAAAAGCTAGAAAATTCCAAAATGGAAATAAATGCTACAATTAACATGATTCAAACAAATTGGATATATTTTTGAGTGAAATCTTGTACAAATATAACATAAAATATATATATATCAATCAATAATAATTACTTATGTTTTTAAATTTTATCAATAAAAATACGTATACTCACATAACTCAATATTTAGAAAAGAATAGGCTGAATATTTATAGTTGATTGTAGATTAAAATAGCATTTGATTATTGTAATTTAAACAAAAAATGTAGAACAAATTTGATCGGTTGTCATTATGAACCTTTATTTAAAATTGATTTATCTCAAAGATAATAATTATTCGACTCCTACGGATGTAAAACGCGACATCATTTAAAATTAAACTTATTTTAAAAAGATCCTGATTATTTTTTTCATTCTTTTTTGAAGAAATTATAATATTGAAGTTGCACAAATTAAGTATTGGAAATTAAGATATGTAAATATTTATGACATTTATTTATGCATCTCAAAATATTTATTTTTAATCTCTTCCTATTACAACTAAATTTATGAATCACATTTATGCATATAACATTATTTACATAATTTTATTTTTTTCTATAGAAGATAAACATGATTAATAAAAATAAAAATGGTCAAATAAAATACTTTATTTTTTGTTATACGTGGTAATTATTATGATTCGTATTTTTTAAGAATTAAGTTTTTATTTAAAAAAGCGAAAACACGAACAATCTATGTTGCCCCATGCACATAAGCGTTTTCTGTTTTAAATTGCCAATGGTTCGCGAAATGAGATTTTTAACACGCAACAAAAACATTGTGCGTGCTGCGCAGTAAATTTCAATCTTTGATTTACATCGAGATTCGTGCAAGTTAAATTTTATAATATCACCCTCTAGATCAAATCTGGACCGTCCGTAACCTACATACTACATCGCAACAAATTTGGATCGCTCGTAGCTACTGCGCGGCAGAAGAACAACTTCTATGGTCCAGTGCCAGTACCCCGTTCAGTTCTTATAGAACTTAGTAAGTCTTTGATTAATAATTTGACTTGCCAAATAGTGCAAACAGAACATATTAATAATTTAATATTCTTGTCATCAATAAAATATGTCACATAAAAGGCAAAATAATAGGTGGAAACAATTCATGCCAAATAATAACGTCAATTGGAATGATTTTATTGTATATCTTTGGTATAGGTGAAAATAATAATTATCTGAAATTGTTTCTTTACAAATATGGAAACATATTCATATACCTAAAAGAATATAATATTTACTTTGCTGAAATTCCATTTACTGATGCATTAATTACGGTGATTGTTTTAGAAGAAATCTTACATATATAAAAGTTTAACATCCGTATCTACAGTGACTATAAATAGTGTTTTCACTGTAGCGCGCTACATTGAAAACACTGTAGCATATTTATTTTTTGAAAATTTTTTCACGCAAAATTTTCGGAAATTTTTTTGTAGAAATTTTTTTTATTTTTTCTGCCGTTGTTTTTTTGTAGTTTTTCGTGCGGAGCGCGAGTTCTTCGCCTAGTATGCATAATAGCTTTTATTAGACGCAAAATCGGAAAAATAAGAAAAAAAGGTTCTCTAAGCTCCTTAAATAAGAAATCTTGCGTTCAAAATAGCACCCCCTTTGTGTTTTGAGAATCAGTTATAACTTGCTTATTTTTTCTTTCTTTCTTTTATTTAGCATGAAACAGGAAAATAACGCTGGAGATCCGCACAAATAATATGATATGATCTGAAATTCTGAATATATAAACCGCGGATCACGACAAATGACTCCTGTCCCCTTTCCCTCCCTTCTTTAGTTCTTTGTCGCGTAATTCTCTGGCGACAAAAGAAAACTGTCGACGCTCTTTGCTTAATTCCCTCGCCGACGCTCTCCCATTTTCTTCTCTCTCCGACTGTTTCCGTCGCCGACGCCGACGCCCGACGGCGATATGGTTCCCCAGAAAGAAGAAGAAGAAGAAGAAGAAGAACACGAGTACAAGTTCAGGGTTTAGGGTTTTAGCCCTCACCCGATCACCCTCCCCTTTATAATTATATCCATTGTTCAATCTAATTTCATAACTGCAAGTAATTGTTTCATTCTTTTATTTTATTTGTAGCTGCAATGCAAATCTCAGTCGGTTAGCCGCACCTGTTAAGTCTTCAATTGACAAGTTTCAACTACTTCCTGCTTTTCTCAAGGTAACACTACCAACCGTTTCTTTCTTTCTTCTCCTGCTCCTGGAATCTAGATAACAACATGAGTTTCTAGTATGTGCTACTTCCATTAATCGGACTCTTCTCTAACCACTCTTCTTCAATTTCTTCAATTTTATTTCTGTCCTAATTTGATTATTTAGGTAAGGGGCCTCGTCAAGACACACATAGACTCCTTCAATTATTTTGTTAACCATGGCATCAAGAAAATCATGCACGCCAATTCTTATCAAAGGGTCACTGATACCATTTACCTCAGGTACTCTACTCAATATTTTTATCTCTTTTCTAATTTAAATCCTCTTTTTCTTTCTTTTGTACTGGCAGCTTCTTATTTCTGTCTTCTTTCTTTTCTTTTGTAAATCGTTGCAGATACTTAAATATAACTGTTGGACAGCCATATCTAGCAATTGAGAACAAGCAGTTGACACCTCAATTTTGCCGCCTCTCTGATACCACGTACATTACTTTGTTATTTGTTTTTTTGTCTCAAATTTTTGGATAATGAGTAATACATGAAGTAACATCATAAACTTATCAGAAATGTTTGGTGTATGGTAATTCTTTTATCATGTATGTGTATGCAGCTACAGCGCTGATATATCAGTTGAGATTGAGTACACTGATGGGAAGGGTCAACAGCCAACCAGAAAGGTGATTTTATGTGTCGCTTCTTTTATATGTGTGTGTGTGTGTGTGTGCACGAGTGTATCTGCCTTGGTTGATTATTGCATATTATCTCATGGTATCATCTCAAGAAAGGTGATGGAGATGATCATATCCATGTGAAACAAACACCCAAGTGGGATACGACAAAACTAGAGCCCTACCCTAATGTGGTGATTTGGTATCCATATCATCTGGCTTGTTCTTTCCTTACATAGAGAACAACCTTTTTCCATAATATAAGTACAAAGGTTTTCTTGTCCAGGCTGGTGTTAAGATTGGTCGCCTCCCTATTATGCTAAGGAGCTGTAATTGCGTGCTAAATGGCAGGGACGAAACTGATCTCGCCAAGCTTGGTACATACTTTTGACTTTTTCCTATTTTTTTTTTCAAAAAATGGAAAAACAAGTTGGGGTAGGCTAGGATGAAACCCAATCAGAAGGAAAAAGAAAAAGAAAATTTGCATTTTATGTTTCTACTACTGTGCATTGTAAGGATATGGGCAGTGGGGTCCCCCTATTCCTCTCTCTCTCTCTCTCTCTCTCTCTAGCACACACACGCCAGATCCCCTGCCCCACCTCCCCACTATTTGGTTATCGTGAGGTTTCTCATGGTATAGGACCTTCCCATTGTTATTGATGTTTATTGAAATATTTGTTCTAATCTCCTTGTGCAAAATCATGCGACTTAGGTGAGTGTCCTCTTGATCCTGGTGGCTATTTTGTTGTCAAAGGAACTGAGAAGGTATTACATCAGATATTACTATCTATGACTGTGCTAAATGCTGCTTGTGGTGTAGTCTGAAAAGTATCTGATTTTTATACTTTATTTTGTTGATTTTTTAGGTGATTTTAATACAGGAGCAGCTTTCTAAGAATCGCATCATAGTTGACAAAGATGGCAAAGGAAGGTAAAATAACCTCATGTTGTCCATTTGTCTGCTCTCTTATGTTACTAGTTTCTTTTTAACCATTTTTTGAATGAACCAGAAGTTGGATGACTGAATGTTAAGTTTTGTCTCTAAATTGTATTTGATTTCTGAGAATTTCCTCATGTTCAGTTCGGTTTCTCTTTTGATATCTCTTTTCACCTCATGTTGTCCATTTGTCTGCTCTCTTATGTTACTTGTTTCCTTTTAACAATTTTTTGAATGAATCAGAAGTTGGATGACTGAACGTTAAGTTTTGTCTCTAAATTGTATTTGATTTCTGAGGATTTCCTCATGTTCAGTTCGGTTTCACTTTTGATATCTCTTTTTTCACTTATGATATTTCTTCTCATCAAATGAGTAAATGTACTGTTGTACCGAAACATAAAGATCACAAGGAATTACATTTAAAGGAGACAGTCATAACTGTTGGGACCAATGCATGATTCAAATGACAAAAATTATTAGACTGTTTAATTTTAGGGCAAAATGGTCAGGTTTTGACATCTTGCTGTTTTGCAAATGCTAACACATAGTGAGCTCTTTGCTAGAGGAGTCCCTAATTTTGTATGATTTAACTAATGCATCTGTAGTTCTATGTTTTTTCAGTACTACTATGTATGACTTGTCTTTGTGGGTTCCAGCATTGTTAACTTTGCATTGCATTGTAATAGGGTCACGGCGTCAGTTACTTGCAGCACACATGAAGTTAAAAGCAAGACTGTATTTTTTATGGATAAGGAGAAGATATATCTACAACTCAACCAATTTGTGAAGCCGGTATGCACTAGGGACAAAATAAAAGAACACTAGCATTCTCTTCTATTACTATTTGTTGAGTTTTAGAGAGTTTGCTCCTGATGCCTAAATTTATTGTTCCGAGGGTGGCGTTTTGATGACAAATTTGTTTGTAAACGCTAGATTCCAATAATGGTGGTAATGAAAGCAATGGGAATGGAAAGTGATCAAGAGGTGGTGCAATTGCTTGGACGAGACCCCCAATTTGGTGATCTTCTCCTCCCTTCTATTCAGGTATGGCTATTGTACCGACGGCTTAAATAAAGCCAGAACAGTTCTTGCCAGAATTAGAACTTCTTTTACATAGTTTCAAGCTGCCATACTTATGTGAATATCTAAGTAGCTTCAAGCTGCCATGTTAATGCATGTATCTAAGTAGCTTCTGAAAATTATTTATTTCTCAATTTCACTAGTTTTTATTCACATTCATATATATTTCTTCGAAAATTTACTTTCACATGTAACATAAACTTGTCATAGGAATGCTCCTTGGAAAGAATATATTCCCAAGAACGTGCACTGGACTACATGGATGCTAAGGTCAACTGTGTACATGTCGTACTTGTATAGAATTTTGATTAACAGTTATAAGTGTGAAATTCATTACCTGGATTTTTTTTTGTAATTTTCAGGTGGCTTATGCTGGCTCAATAAACCCTGAGAAACGAAGGGTATTTCTGTGAATTACTCTGTTGACTATCATGAATTCATACTGTTTATGTTTGACGTATACTTTTTAAGTATTTAGTACATAACTTCCTATTTATTTTTATTTTTATTTTTGATCCTTGCAATCTTGAAGGAAGGGCGAGCTAAGTCAATTCTAACAGATGTATTTCTTGCACATGTGCCTGTAAGTTATTATTTGTATTACTTTTTACAAGTGGGCTTTGAATGATTGCCATTTGCAAATGATAAAGAATTTACTTATGCAACCCTTTAAAAGGAAATATCATGCTTGCCATATTAACATACGAATTATCATATACATAATTGAAGAGTGCTTTAAGTATCCTATTACATAATCATGCTTTCCCACCTACTTTGTAATTAAAGAAAAATAAATGTCAGATTATACATCCACCGGGATTTATGTCTAGATAATAAGAACAGAAAAGAGGGATAAGTTTTGTTATTTAAAGGGGAGGAGTGGTTTACTATATTTACTGTGTTCTATAACCCATGGATGTTTACCACTATAACTGTTCTTTGCTTTGTAAGCTCCTTAAAAATTGTTTCTTTTTTTCGTCTTTCTATTCTACAGGTTAAAAAAGGAGATTTCATACCAAAGTGCATTTACTCTGCTGTTATGTTGAGACGAATGTTCGATGCAGTTCTTAATGCTGATACATTTGATGATAAGGTACACGATGTTTTGCTTTCTGTATCATTAAGCTTTTAGTTTTGGAAAATCTGTGTTTGTGTTCTACTAAAAAATCAAAATAAGTGCCAACCTTTCATAAACAAAAATAAATAATAATAAATAAAGAATCAACCGAGATACAGGAAAACTTGAACAAAAGCTACACTGCAAATTCATACAATAGGGGCTTATATTTGCATTTTAGCTGATGTGTGCCATTTGTTAAATTAGCAAACGAAACATGCACAATAATTTCCGATATTAAAGTTTGTCTTTAAATATAATTTTGTTTAGGATTATGTGGGCAACAAGAGGTTGGAGCTCTCTGGTCAGCTTGTATCTTTGCTCTTTGAGGTGATATTTTGGTGCCTTTACATTTTAACTAGAAGAAAATGCTTCCATAATGTGTTTTGGCAACTTATATCTTTTACTTTCCATTAAAGGATTTATTCAAGACAATGAACAGTCAAGCTGTTCATAGAATGAATTATGCAATGGGCCAAAGCAATCGCTCTGGTGCTTTGGATTTCAGTCGGGTATGGCCTAGAGCTCTCTACAATTCTTCTAAACTTGAGATTTATTATATTTAAATGGCACATAACTGATATTATACTAAAGACAAGTTATTTTCATATTTTATTCAGTATATAGTGACTGATATCATAACTCTTGGCTTGGGAAAAGGCCATCTCAACTGGAAATTGGGACTTGAAGCGTTTTAGGATGCACAGGAAAGGTGTTTCACAGGTACCTCTTTCCTACGTCTATCCATCTCTCTCCCCTTTTATCTTTTTTTTTTGAAAACCTTGGTAGTGGTTGCCACTTGCCGAGTCTAATCTCTCTCTCTCTCTCTCTCTCCTGTCATCTCATTCTTCTGTGCCTTTCGCATCCCTTCCAATAAACCATAGTGCTCATTAGTCACTAACACTTGTTAGTTGCAACAGGTTCTCTCTAGATTGTCATATATTGGGGCACTAGGTCACATGACACGCATATCACCGCAGTTTGAAAAGACACGCAAAGTGAGTGGACCCAGGGCTTTGCAACCCAGCCAGGTAGATTCATGTGTTTTTGTTTCTCTCCCTTTGCTTTTTTATTTATTTTTATTTTTTATAAAAGAATTGTTATAAAGAATTTGAATTTTTTTATTCATGTTTGAACAGTGGGGAATGCTTTGTCCATGTGACACACCCTGAAGGAGAAGCTTGTGGCCTGACCAAAAATTTGGCTTTGATGACTCATGTGACAACTGATGAGGAAGAGGGCCCACTTATCAGCCTGGTCTCTCTTTTAAAACTTTTCATGTTTTCTACTTTCTTTTTGGGGATCTGTTGTTTTCTCAAATTATACGATATAGTAAATTTGTCATTCTGTCTGAATAGTGAATATTCTTACTTTTTTAATACTTATTATTCAACTTTGCGTTGAAACGTTCTGCAGTGAAATGCTTGTTCACCGTTCTTGCTTAGCTTCTACCTTTTTCTCCCTAATATTTTTATCTATTTATTGCAGTGTTACAGTTTAGGTGTAGAGACCTTTCTCACCTTTCTGCAGAACAAGTTCATGAAAAGGATTCATATCTGGTGTTTTTCAATGGACTTATTCTTGGAAAGCATACAAGACCTCATGTCTGTTAATTCAGTATTATTGTTTCCCTAATATAATTTTACTGTTAAACTTAGATAAGTGGGAACTGATTTTGTGTTTAGTGAGAAAATACTGCATCTTTACAGAAATACACATCGAATCTTGCTTGTATTGTTTTTCTATTTCCTTCTATTTTCCTGCTAGTTCTGCTGATTTATGTTTGTTTATATTTGCACAGATCTTTGCTGATGTCATGAGGAGACTCCGCCGTTCGGGGAAGATCGGGGCTTTTGTTAGCATTTTTGTTCACGAAAAGCAGGTGGCTTTCTAGATTGGGTTGCCCATTTGATTTATTTTGTGTACTGAATTCGGAAATGAATTTGAAACAACTAATTCTGTTTCTGCGCATTTAAATTTTTCAGAACTGTGTATACGTGGCAACAGATGGTGGTCGTGTTTGCCGGCCTCTTATCATTGCTGATAAGGGCATCTCAAGGCTCAAAGAACATCACATGAAGGAGCTCCAGGTTTGTTCTCTCTGTATGTTTAAATTACAACACATCAATTATTATTTCATTCGTTTCAAATCAAAATTTACTTTATTGTTAACATTAATTTCTTTTCGTAGGTGGGGTTCCGTAGTTTTGATGATTTTTTGCATGACGGCCTTATTGAGTTCCTTGATGTCAATGAGCAGAACAATGCTTTGGTATACATCCATTTCTCCCTCTAAGCTCGGTGTGTATGTGTGTGTTTTTCTCCTGTTGAGGTTTAACTTTTAACAAAACAAACCAGATTGCATTGTATGAGCATGAGGTGGAAAGAGACGGCATCGATAGTAGCTCAATAACACATATAGAGATTGAGCCACTTAGTCTTTTAGGAGTTGTTGCTGGACTCATCCCTTATCCGCACCACAACCAATCTCCACGTAACACCTACCAGGTTTGTTTAATTCTGTGTTTTGCTTTGAAACAAAGTTTAGCCATATACATTGATTGCAAATGATCTAACAAAATTGCTGTTTGAGATTTTACAGTGTGCTATGGGAAAGCAGGCAATGGGAAATATTGCATTTAACCAGGCATCACCCTTTGTAATGTTTTTATTGTCCAATTTCTTTATATGTTTTGATCGTTTATAGAAATCTGTGCTTGCTTGAGTGCAGTTATGCCGTGCTGACACTCTATTATACTCGCTAGTATATGCGCAGCGCCCTTTACTAACTACTAAAACTATAGAGCTGGTAATCTTCTCTATCTTTCTTATTTATTTACGGTCGGTGTACCCTTGAATGTGGGGATATTGTTTGCAATGTTAACCTTCTTGAGAAAGCTCATTTCAACTTTTTTTTTCCTTTTTTATGTTTTGATGATAGCGGGGAAAACCCAACCTGTATCCATTGAAACAGATATCATTTCAACTTCTCAAAACTAACTTTTAGGTCAAGCACATTGTTCATAGAATTTTAGAGTTAGGTAGAGAAAATTACCCCATTCGTTCATTTGACAAAGAATCATAAACAATTAATGCAGGTGGGTTATGATAAACTCGGAGCTGGGCAAAATGCTACTGTAGCGGTTATGAGTTATAGTGGATATGATATAGAGGATGCAATTGTCATGAACAAGTCATCTCTTGATCGTGGCTTTGGTCGTTGCATTGTTATGAAGAAGTAAATACTATTTTTCCCTTTTGCATTATTGTCAGCATCTTGGTGTGTGTACAAATGAACTTTGCTGTCAATTGACCTAATTTGAGAACCAGTTACAAAGCTTGGAAGGAAGTTTGTCAAATTGGAATCACCAGACTCAGTCTGGTACAGTTTCAAGTTTGGGTTGTTTTGTGCTAGTACTATGCTGAATAAATGATACTATTTAAAGATCAAGTTTCCCTGGTTTGAATTAAGCACTGTTCTTATATAAAAAGAGTGCTGCTATTAGTGATCCTATATGCATTGGATATGGTGTTTTTAATCATTTCCTTGTTGAGACTTGATAAACCTGAAGTTCTTTAATATTTCATGATACAACTTCTTCTGTTCTGTTTACAGACAAACTGTTGTTAAAGAGAATT
>CAXKVX010000480.1:0-74092 GCA_964058865.1 Eleocharis quinqueflora | reverse complement strand
GGAGGCCCTTTTAGACCCATATCTGTCTAAATATAGTGTCATTATAGTAGATGAAGCACACGAAAGAACAGTGCACACAGACGTGTTGTTAGGCTTGTTAAAAAATGTACAATACTCGAGATCAACCAATGCTGAAAAGAACAAGAACTTTGGAAAGACAAATGATGAAAAAAACTCAAAGCAAGAGAAATCTCAGGGGCATCTTCTTAAACCGTGCCAGACTTCTAAGTTAGCCCCTCTGAAGTTAATTATTATGTCAGCTAGCTTGGATGCTCGGTGTTTCTCCGAGTATTTTGGTGGTGCCAAAGCTGTTCATGTTCAAGGGAGGCAGTATCCTGTAGAGATACTGTATACATATCAGCCTGAGCCTGATTATCTGGATTCTACACTAATTACTATATTTCAGGTTTCTTATATTCATAGATTATACTGATAGTTTGACTAATATTTATAAGATATATGAGTATTATTGATAACGAAAAATGTATACTGTCTGGATATGTGAACCAGTGAACCCTTTTTTTCCGGTAGAATTCTAAATAGTAATTTGAAATGTGCAAAATAACAGATTTTTTTTTTATTAGCAATAGCACCCTATTCAATTGAAACTTTTCTTTTTTACTACTGTACTGTATGTAGTTCAATTTATGGTTTGCTTTTTGTTGTGTTTGTTCAATATACACCTAGTACTGAGAACCCTCATCAATTTTTGAAAGCAGAGAGTTGAACTAAAAATCATGGAAAAATGAAGTCTAAAGAGTTGATTCCAAGTTGTAAATAGATTTGTGATATAGTCCCAAAGCAAACTTATGTATGATAGTTGGCTGCATTCTGTTTTTTTTATTCTGATTTTTTACTTGTTTTTGGTTTAGACGTTCTTTATTCCTTTTTTATTCTTTATATATTATCAGTCAACTTTCTGTTTCTTAATGCTGTTTATGTTTTATTACATTTTTTAGATTCATTTGGAGGCGGGACCAGGTGATATCCTTGCTTTTCTAACTGGTCAAGAGGAGATCGAATCAGTGGAAAGGCTTATACAAGAGCGAATTCGACAACTGCCTCAAGAAAATAACAAACTTACAACTGTTCCTATTTATTCTTCTCTCCCATCAGAACAGCAAATGAATGCTTTCAAGCCGGCACCTTCTGGCTTTCGAAAAGTGAGTTTCCATTATAAATTTGGTTTGATTAGAATTTACTTTTTATGACCTTATTTCATTTGTCATCTTCTTCTTCTGTTGATGTATGCTCCTTGTGGTGGTAGGTTATCTTGGCTACAAATATTGCCGAGACATCTGTAACGATACCAGGCATTAAGTATGTTATTGACTCTGGTTTGGTTAAAGCTCGATCATATAATCCTGTAACGGGTATGGAATCATTAATTATAATTCCCACCTCCAAAGCTCAGGCCCTTCAAAGAAGGTAATTTGATTCGTCTTTTATTTCATGTATTTTGTGTGATTTCTCAGAAAATGTAGTTGCTAGAAATTTTCTCTTCTGTCTAGTGGTCGAGCAGGAAGAGAAGGGCCAGGGAAGTGCTTTAGGCTTTACCCAGAAAGTGAGTTTGGAAAATTGGCCGATTCAACTGTGCCCGAAATAAAACGTTGCAACCTTTCAAATGTCGTGCTTCAGCTTAAGGCTCTCGGTATTGATGACATCATTGGGTTTGATTTCATGGAAAAACCTTCAAGGTGCTTGATACATGCATTTTCTTTGGATAATAAATGTTATGTCACCAGGTTTTTAGAGGCAATTCAAATCTTGTTTGTTTTTCTTATTTGATAGGATGGCAATTGTCAAATCTCTGGAACAGTTGCTCCTACTAGGTGCTTTGACAGATGACTATAAGCTGTCAACTCCTGTAGGTGTTCAAATGGCCAGGTTGCCATTGGATCCGATGTACTCTAAGGCACTGATTTTAGCTAGCGAATTTAAATGCTTGGAAGAGATGTTGATTGTTGTCTCCATGCTTTCAGTTGAATCTATCTTCTACTTCCCTCGTGAAAAGTTAGAAGAGGTGTGCATTAGGAACTTCTTTCTAGGCTTGTTCTTACATCAGATGTTTCTTTTTTTTGCTTTCTTGTGTGTGTATTTTCTTTTGGAGAAGGATATAAGACCTATGTCCACAGTGTGTACCCTTTGACCTTAACTCAGGAACCATTGAATGTCATCCCAGTAACTAACCTTTTAGGTACTAAATTATTTTCCCTTTTCCCTTCTCATCTTTCAGTGTTATATTTATTTTCATAATTAGGCAAGAACTGCGAGGAAAAGCTTTTCAAGCTCTGACGGGGATCACATAACCTTGGTAAATGTGTACCGAGCTGCGGCCGATTGTTTAGAAAAGGGCAAGAATGCAAACATGAAAGAGAAGACATTGGAGAAATCTTTAAATAAATGGTGTAGGGATAATTTCATAAATTACCGGTCCCTTAGACATGCACGGGATATCCACAGGTTGGTCTTTTAAATTTGTTAAACCCGTTTTGTAATGAGCTGATTGTTTTTTATTTTATTCTTCTAAAACTCGATATTTTTTTCTAGTGAGCTGATTTCTTTTTAGTTTATTCTTCTTAAACTGGATTATATTTCTGATGAGCTGATTACTTTTTATTTTGCTTCTTTCAAAACTGGTTTTGGTAGTCAAATACAGGGGCATGCACAGCAGATGGGACTAAATATCTCATCCTGTGGAGAAGACATGCTTCAATTTAGGAGATGCCTTACTGCCTCCTTTTTCCTGAATGCGGCTATTAGGCAGCCTGATGGGTCGTACAGGTTCATTATATTCATATGCATTTTATACTACAGTATCAAATGCAAGTATAGGTTTAAATGTTACATTTTTGTTCTCAAGTACATTTTTCTTGGTCAAGCAGGGCTATGGCAAGTGGTCAAAATGTTCAGATTCATCCTTCATCAGTTCTGTTTAGAACGAAGACAGATTGCGTCATATTTAATGAGTTGGTGCGGACAAACCATACCTATGTCCGAAATTTGACTAGGATTGATCCTTTGTGGTTGCCTGAATTGGCCCCTCAGTACTATGCAACAGAAGGCTAACTAAACCTTCTTTTGTTTTAGTCATTGTAACCTTAGTTATCTTAGTTCAGGACATAGTAGCACATAGGAGGCGTGGGCCCAAGCGCTTTTCCGTTATTTTCTTGAAGAGGAACGGGGAGGAGCGGAAGGGGTTGGTTGATGCAAAATTGATCTTATTTTGCAAACTAATGCACTAGCCAAGCTGGTATATTTTTCGTGCTTGTCATGATGATTTCCTGATATGCTGGTAAATTATGTTCTTGAAACTAAAGAAACTTTGAGACCTTTTAAACATGAAAATTCTCAGAAGTGCTGATAAGTAAAGTATTGTTAAATTGTTGGAAACTTCTTATTTTATGTATATGTAATATAATTAGTAATTACAATATACAAAGCAATTAGAACTTAATACCGTCTGGAGGTATAAATATATTATTTATATCCTCATGTAGTCATGTTAGGACAAAAATGACGTACCTGTACCTTATGAGTTAAACGACACATTGAAATGTTGTTAGTGGTGAAGTATATATGAAAAATAAATTGGTGTCAAGTTAGAATTGGTTTACAAAACTAAATGTAGTGACAAAGTTCTCCCTTCATTGTATTGTAGTGGGATTCACATCCGCTGCCACAATAATTTTCTTTGACGGGGTGGTGTCATAGAAAACTATGGACGAGATCGCTCCAGCTCGGCTCGTTAAAGCTCGAGCTGGTTCGTTTGTAGTTTGTTTGCAAGAAAAATGACAAAATAATTAAAAAAACATAATAAAATTTTAAAATCATGAATATTCTCTATGGTGAAGATCTATTTAGAGATGGTGATAATCAATTTGACGGTCCAGATTAACTCGTTAAGATCTCGATACTTACATGAGCTGAGCTTGTTACAGCTCGTTTGTTAATGAGTTGGCTCGGCTCGGCTCGGCTCATCTCGTTAACAACTCGAGCTGTTAACGAACGAGTTATTAGCGAGTTGAACACGAGTGAGTCACAAGTCATGAATATTTTGTGCACCCCTACATAGGATCCACAAAAAGGAAAAAAAGGACACCTCCCTACAGGGATTACCGAACGTTCGGCTAGAGAAGAAATTTGTCGAAGGGTGTGTGATCAAGAAGCAAGCGAGTAACTCATTCGATAAAGTACAATATCGAGCGAAGATGTTACTTGACCTGGTGCACAGACATATGTGGACCAATTACTCATGACTCGTGCAGTGATAAGAAATATTTTATCACATTCATTGATGATTTTTCAAAGAAGTATTCGATATATTTTCTCAAGGAGAAATCTGAAGCCTTCGAGACTTTTATGAGTTTCAAGGCTATGATCGAGAAGTCCACATGATAGAAAATTCGAGCATTAAGATCGAACATGGGAGGTGAGTACATGTTGAACAAGTTCAAAAGTTATTGCGAGGAGCATGAAATTCGGAGGTATTTGACGACACCTTACACTCCACAGCAAAATGTGGTTGCCGAGAGGAAGAACTAAACATTGATGGACATTGTTCGTTATATGCTAAAGACAAAGAACATGCATAAGTAATAATGGGCATAAGCATTTCAGTGCGCTGTCTACATTAAAAACAGGTGCCTGCATAGTGCACTCGAGAACAAAACTCCACAGGAACAATGAAGCAGCTACAAGCCGACTATGAGTCACTTGAGAGTATTCAAGAGCGTGACATACACACATGTGGAAGCTTCTTGTCTTGACCTCCTTAGCCTTTGTCTCGGCTTCCTCCTTTTGCTTCTTTCTCCTCCTCTCGGGCGTCACCATGTCAGTATCGACCTTGGACTTTGTAGCAAATGCAAGTGAAGTGATCTTGCTAACTGTCGTGGGATCCTCAAAGAGATTGCATTGCCACCTGATCAAATCAAAGTGGTCTTTGGAAGTGAGAGGCCCCTTGTTAGGAGAGAGGAGACAACATTCCTCGTCACCATTGCTAGGAGCAATTGAGTTCTCGACTCATCTGGTGAATCTGCCATGAAGAGAGTGAGAGAGAGATGGATGAGAGAGCGGCGTGTGTGTTTTTAGAATAAGAAGCGGCGACTGGCAAGTTATTTCTTCTTGGGAAGATCTGATATCGCGTGACACTTGCACTACACAACGCGTGGGCCGTTTGATTGCATCGAAATTCGTACACAAAAAATAAATTCTCTTGATTCTCATTGCTGATGGTCGATTGCGATTGGACAGTCGACCCGATCCGTCGAAAATTGTCTCGGGGTCACGCAATAGGGTCCTTCACTCCTTCTAGAGACCTCCCTTCCGTCTTCCCGTTCCGACGAGTCCATAAGACTGAAACAACGATGTGTCTGTTTGGTTTGTGATGAGTAGTGGTTACAGAGTTTGTTTTGTGCTAATTCTAACTATTACTCTAATGGAACATCTTCAATAAGTATGGATGTTATTACAAACCTTAATCATCATCGACGCACTACATTTTTAACATCTCATATATATTAATGTTGAATTTAGAGAGTCAAAATATAATAATCAAAGTTAGATATATTTATTATGATTATAATATCATATATTATCATAAATATTACGTTCATATGATATAAATAAATGTTAAATAATGTGATTATAATTCAATTGAGTATTGTACATATGGTACTTAAAATTTTGGATACGAATACATATACAATTAAAGATTAAATTGATTTATAATTTTTATGGACCAATCGTAATTAATTTATGGAAAATTTGGGTCCATACCACCTCAAAATCAATACTCTTAAAAATGCCACCTCAAAACACACCTCTTTTGTTTTTTGCCACAAATATAACGATTTTCTGTTATTTTAAAGTAAAGCAATTAAAATAATTTTTTATGGACCAAAATGCCCTTGAGCCCACCTGTCATATTTTTCTTTCAGTATCCACTCCCAAGTCCCAACTTCCATTCACAGATCGATCTAAGCCCCCGTTCCCTTATCGATTCGAACCCTAGATTCGATTTTTTTTGCCTCCGTCTGCCTTCGAATGGAAATGGGTTGAAAACTTGAAATTCAAAGCTGACAACTTCGCTTCCAAAGAACACTCCTCCGTGCCAATCTCTTTCCGCAGGCTTTATCGTCTGAAAATCGTCTGAAATTCAACTTCCGCAGGCTGTATCATCTGTCAGCACCAATGAATCTGTTGGGTTAAGCACAATTGTTTTCCAATTAGTCTGGCCCGATCTCGACTACATGAGCTGATATATATTATCTAGATATTTATTAGTCTATTGGGTTCCTTGCTTATTGCAAGCTCCGACTCAATTAATTGTTCAAATTGTAAGAATACTGATTCATTTTCCCCCTTTTGCCTTTTGAATTTTGGAATTCACTTATTGGTGTATCTTTATTTGAGTAAATAACAGTTGTATCGATGCTGAGATTTTTGTGGCTAAAAGATATGCTCAGACTTCTTTTATGAGATATATAGAACCATCCATTAATCCATATATAACTGTTAATACCGTTAGATATACAGTTGTATCGATGCTGTGAATGTAAGTTGGGACTTGGGAGTGGATACAGAAAGAAATATATGACAGGTGGGTCCAAAGGCATTTTGGTCCATAAAAATTTATTTTAATTGCTTTACTTTAAAATAACATAAAATTGTTATATTTGTGGCAAAAAACAAAAATGTGTGTTTTGAGGTGGCAAATTTCTAATTTAGATGTTTTGAGATGGCATGGGGCCAAATTTTTCTTAATTTATATAATATAATTAACAAGTTTTTTTTTTTTTATAATATTAACTTTTACGAATTTTTTGTGAATTTTTCCGGTCTTTCAAATAGCGGCCATATGGTGATTTTAACAGTTTTGAAGCTGTAACGCAAGATATGCTGAAAAATACAATTTTAACGATTTTGACAATATAACGTATACAGCGATTTAGCTACTTAATTATCATTTTGAGTTTTTTGGTACTTCTAAACCACTAAAGTACTTGTTTATGAATTATTCAAAATAATAGTCTTTGAAAAATGTATTTTGTGATAATAAATTACTTATTGTTTCTTTTTATTAAGCATATAGTATATTAATTATTATTTATGCTTTGTATAATTTGAAATAAAATGTATAATATAAATGCCGATATGATTGTTTATCAAGCATTTTATCATCAGTAATAGGTTAAATCTTAGTGTAGTGATGAGGCACAAGACCTCCATGAGAGAGGTTTGAGATTCAAGTTTCGTTAGAGGTTATTTTTAGAAGAAGTTTTCAAGTTTATTTTCTGTTTTGTTTGTAAATGTATATGTTGTAATTCTACGGATAATAAATAAAAAAAAAAGGTTAAATCGCATCTTCACCACTAAACGCACGAAGTAAACCTTGATTTTTCCTTAAAACGTTATTTTAAAGACATACCAAACCGCATGTACCTCTGTAAAGACAAATCGGAGAGGTTAATTTAGCATGACTCCTGTCATGATCTCAATTCTTGACATTAGGATTTGCTAAATTGAGGCGTAGACCTTGTCTAAAAGGACTGAGTCACCAACACTTACACTGATATCTCCAAGTAAATCTGCTTCATAAAAGATTCTATACTTTGTCATTTTCATTTGTGGAATCAAGAAAAGAAAGAGTTTAAGTTCCTTGACAAACGATATTGCGTAGATTATAAGGTTATATATCGAGAGTGTCGTTCAATAAAACAAGTTTGTGGTTTCGGATTTTCGCTTACGATACATGTTCGACGAGACAAAGTCGCCATAATATCGATGACGAAGTGATGGAAACTCAAAGGAGGTGTCCAACGAGTCTTTAAGGACATGATAATTGAAGAAGAAACATGGAACCAAGAAGATGACGACACTAATAACATGTGGAAAAAGATGATAATTCACATTCTAAAGGTAGCTACAAAGGTACTCAAGATGACGAGAAAATAGATACGAACTTAAAGACACTTGGTAGTGAAACAATGACGTGCAAAAAGCTATCAAAGAGAAGAAGAAATGTTATAAGTGTTTGCACCATGACAAAATAAAGACCAATGTACAAAAGTACAAAGCGTCCAAAAAGAACTCAAAGAGAGCTATGAGTGAAGCAAGATGTTGGGTTTTGAATATCATAAGCTAGGTACAAATGAAGGCGAAAATGACATCTATAAGAATGCCAAACTTCGAGAGAGAAATACAAGGGACTCCAACCAAGTCAAATGCATCAAGGATGAGACTGGTAGGCTTTTGGTGAAAGATGACGAGATCAAGAACATGTGGAGAGAATACTTCAACAAGTTGTTCAATGAAGAGAGTGAAAATAATATGGTTGAGCTAGACGACTCCTTTGATAACACAAATAGGCTATTTGATCGAAGAATTCAAGAGTTCAAGGTAAATGTTGTTTTAAAAAGAATGAAAGTAGACAAGGCGTTAGGGCCTGATAACGTTCCGATCGAAATTTGAAGATGCCTTGAAGACGTAGGGACATTATGGCTCACCAAGCTATTCGATAACATTTTTCGATCAAACAAGATGATCGATGATTGGAGAAGAAGTATATTAGTACCTATTTTAAAAAAAACAAATGAGATATTCAAAATTGTACTAATTACCGAGGAATCAAGATTATGAGTCATACAATGAAGCTCTAAAAGAGAGTGATTGAGCATCGGTTAATAAACTCAATTTGGTTTTATGCCAAACAGGTCGACTACGGGGCGATTTTTTTGACAAGACAATTTATCGAGAGATAGAGAGCAAAACAAGGATCTGCACATGATGTTCATCGACTTAGAGAAGCGTATGATAAGATAGCAAGGTCATGTGATGGACACTTGAAAAGAAGAAAGTCCCAACAAAATACGTTATCCTTATAAAGGACATGTACGATAACATCGTGACTAGTGTCAAAGCATATGATAGTGAATCCAATGACTTCCTAATTAAGATAGGATACATCAAGATTCACCCCTGAGCTCTTACATATTTGCTTTAGTGATGGACAAGATCACGAAAGACATACAAAGAGATATTTCTTGGTGCATGTTTGTTGCTGACGATGTAGTTCTGATCGATGAAAGTAAAGTAGACATTGATAGAAAACTAGAATTGTGGAGACAAATCTTGAAATCAAAATGTTTTAAACTTAGTAGGACTAAAATCGAGTATAGGAAGTGCGACTTCATTGGTCTTCGATCAGAAGTTGGAGATGTTAGTTTGGATAGGAAAGTGGTGTTCATAAATGATACATTTCGATTTCGATATTTGAGATCAATATTACCGAGTAATGAAGAGATTGATGAAGATGTCAGCCATAGAATAAGAGCGAGTTGGGTGAAATGACGGTAAGCATCTGATATCCTATGTGACAAAAAAGTTCCACAAAAACGAAAAGATAAGTTCTATAGGACAACAATTAGACCTGCAATGTTGTACGACGCAGAATGCTGGATTACTAAAGTACAACACATCCAGAAGATAAGCGTGACAGAGATACGTATGTTGCGATGAATATGTGGCCATACAAGAAGATGTCACATTAGAAATAATGATATATGTGACAAGATCGGCGTTAGACTGATTGAACAGAAGTTTGTCCAACATTACATCGCTTAAGATGATATGAACATGTGCGGTGAAGACCCTCTGAATCATCGGTACGTGATGGAGTTCTGAGTCGTGTTGAAAGCACAAGAAGAGGTAAGAATCGATCGAAATTGACATGAGATGAAACGATAAAAAGAGACATGAATGCATTAAACGTCTCTGAAGAGTTGTCGTCGGATAGAAATGCGTGAAAATTAACAATTTACGTATCAAAATCATGACCTAAGTTAGAATTGATACCAAGTTGTACAATTTTTCGTCACGATAAGATACGTATGACATTATTTACTTTTAGAATTTATAGCATAATTTTTATTGCTATTATTAATATTATTATTATTATTATTATATTTTTCCATCACTTCAATTAGATTTATTTCTAATCTATCCAATTTGTTTGGATTTCATTTCTAACATATCCAGTATGAGACAAAGGCTTTGTTATTGTTGTATTTAATATACACCTTTTATCTTGCTACTACCAAGCATTATACACTACATCAATTGAAGCTTCACTTTAATTATACTTCCGCTCAGTTATGATGGATACCTTTCGGTCATGATCTATTTTCTATTGATCTGTACTATTCTTGGTACTTAACCATGTTTTCTTATTTATAAAATTCAAGTCAAAGAAAAAAAAGGGCGGCTCATGAGGGAACTCCATAAACAGCACAACTTCAACAAGTGAAAAAATTTCCTGACACCAAAGTGTACATACAATACTACTAAACAAATTTAAGAAAGCTAGAAACTCCAGATAGCTAACGAGCCCTGACAGTATCCGTGCTAGCATTACAACATATCATCCCTTCTAGCAATAAACAAATAAAAAAAAAAATCCATCGCAACTTCAGCCTCACGGTTATCTTAAGAGAGTAATTACCCTATTTTGGCCTTCGAAAAATCCATTTCAGGATGCTACAACAAATTAAATAAAACAAATGTAAGATCAAATAAATTTGACACAAGCATTCTAAACCAAGATTGAATAGTAATTTGTTCTTACCTGAGCCATGAATATTTGACACAAGCATTCTAAACCAAGATTGAATAGTAATTTGTTCTTACCTGAGCCATGAATTTTTTTAGGAGTTCTTGCTTTTGCATCTCGTCACTTGTGGGGAGTCCCATTTGCTTCTGCCGCTGATCAAACTGTGTAACAAAGCAAACAATCAGAAACTATTTACAATGGATATTAGATATAGTTCTTCATTGTAAAAGAGAATAGCCTTGTTTCTGATAATAATCTAGAGGATTTTACCATCATTTTCTCCACAGTTTGACGGGTCTCAGGATCCAAATCAGCCAGCTTGCTGTTCTCAGGTTCGACCTTTTGGGTATCTACTTCTGGTTCACCTTTCACTGCAGTTTTCCACCACTCCATCTGATTATGTTTCGTCAACAGAATAGAAACAGACTTGCCATCCTCTGTATAGTTATGAAAACAAATTACAAATCCATTATAAACAATTCACAATGCTACGGACAAAGGAGAGAAATTTGCTCAGTAACATTCACATACCTATGCTCCAGAAGCAATCGTCCACTTTTACTGCATTATAGAGCTCCCCCTGGAAAAAATTTAAATATAATTATATAATGACAAACAATAAAGAATTAAAAAAGTAATAAAATATAAATTCAACAGCACTTACATCAAGAACAGGAGGTTGACCCTTAAGGCCAACTTTGAGGTGATTTCTCTTAATGTCGCAAGAGACAAATCTAGACTTGGTGCCGGGAGGAACTCGTATAGTTACAGTAAGCTCTTGGAGAGTTTGGGTCCAAGAGTACTTTTCCAAATCAAGCCCGTTGCCGGCATTTGGCTCTGTAATTCATTGATGAATCATAAGAATATAAATCAAGAGTAAATAGGCATTCTGGACAACACAATGACAGTTCAAAGCAAATGTTATGCAATATTTAGATGCAAAACTTGACAAGTTATATAGCCAAACATGTGTCCTTTGAATACAAAATCTAAACTTGATCAAGCTGAGTGGTCTCAAAAAATACTTGTCAGCTTAGGGCTTAAAATTCATATAAAAATGAACACATTCAACTACAACATCAGATTGATGGCCCTAGATTAATCGACACCTATGATTGTATTTCTTCTTCCACCCAGTGATGAAAGGGTAATGTTGGTTCGGTCTGTAAATCTACGACTATGTTAAAAAAAACGCAATGCATATTTACTGGTAAAAGGTAACAGCGTTGCCTAAAGTTTAAGACATTTACAGAATGTAATGCAATGTAATAATCAAAGACAGCAAAGAGAAAAAGAGAAGGGAGAGACTAACTCCTGCCGTTCTTGCCATCATCCTCAGGCTCCTCGACCTTGGCCTTCTTGCTCGAACTCTCTGCTTCTTTCTTCTCCGCATGGACCTCCCTTTGCCTTTCCTTCTCTAGCTTAGCCTCCTCCTTCTTCCTCTCGGCCGCTTTCTCAGCATCGACCTTGGCCTTGGCGGCGGATGCAAGTGCGGTGATTTTGCTCACCGACGTGGGGTCGTTAAAGAGATCGGATCGCCTCCTGATCAAATCGAAGACGGTGTCTAGAAGCGAGAGAGGTCCCTTCGTTGCGAGGAGAGAGGAGAGAACACCCTCCTCGCCATCGCTGGAAGGAGCAGTTGAGTTCTCGGGCTCGTCTGGTAAATCAGAGATGATCGCCATGGCAAAAAAGAGAGAGAGAATACAGAGAGACTTTGAAAAGGGTTTAGAAACAGTTGAGAATAGGGTTTTTATAGACCTGACCCGGGCTTTCCACAGCGGCCCAAGTAGCACTTTTTTTTTAACAAGTTCTGAATAAAACATCTTAAATTAGTATGAGTGAATGTTATTTATAAAACTTATTTCCATTACTTCTTTTAACTTCTTTTAAATAGAAATGTGGTTTACCTTTCCGAATAAAATTCCAGGCTATTATTTCATAAATTTCTACTCTATTTAGAGTTTATTTTCTCTAAATAAGAGATTTTAACAATTGAGCTTGCAGACTGAACATTTGTCTGCAAAATGAAGAAACTGATCCTCTGAAAGGGGATTTTTTTTCGAATAGCAAAATTTTGGTGGTTATACGCTCAATCTTTCAAAAAAAAAAAAAAAGTAAGAAAGAAAGAAAATTGAACATGGTTGTAAAGCAAGTGGACCTTCCTCGTTGCCTTTTTGAGTCCATAAAATTAGAATTTAGAAGGCCCGCCTTTAGGAGGAATGCATACTATGACAAGGAATCGATATCCTCTGGGTGTGTATCGTTTTATTTGGACCGTCCGATTGATATCAACGGTTCCGATTCAACAATACAAGGGGGCCTCCTGTTTCATATCAGTGGCGGTCGAGCGTCGATTTTCAATCCAACGGTCCATATTGCGATACGCAGAGTACGGAGCGGATGAGATACGCAGAGGATACTGGTCCCTATGACAAGCCCAGACCCCAGTCATGCTATTCAAGCCTCAGCCGTTAGATTAAATTGGACGGTGCAGAGTCAACAGATACAGATCGTCTCTAATTTAATAATTCAGCCTATATTTCAGTCGAGGAAAAAGAAAAGAAATTAATAAATCTAGAAGCACACGCACTTGTGGAAGCTGTTCTTCTGCCGACGGACGGTTCAGATTTGATTCGGGGTTTGATATTAAAAAGTTTATCTTGCAGGAATGCGCACGCACAGTATTTTTTATTTTTTACTGCGCGGTAGAAATCTCGTTCCCACTTTCGTCGTCTATGATTCCGAAGGTAAGCCAAACCTCCGAATCTGTCGCGCTCTCTCTCTCTCTCTGCGACTGCGTATTCTGAAATCCCTTTTCTAGTTTTGGTGATCACCCGCCGGCGATGGGGAAGGACTCGAAAGCGAAAGCGAAGGAGGCATCGGGGGGCAAAGGGAAGGGGAAACAGGCGGCGGCGGCGTCTGGAGGCGACGAGAGCAGCTCCAAGGGCAAAGGCAAGGGCGGCAAGTCGGCCGACGGCCTCGGAACATGCACCTACGTGAAAGCAAGGCATGTGTTGTGTGAAAAGCAAGGCAAGATTAATGAGGCATACAAGAAGCTCCAGGATGGTTGGATCGACAACGGAGACAAAGTCCCTCCTGCCGAGTTCGCTAAGGTACCGTTCCTACTCAAAAGCTTCTATATGCTTCTATATTTAGGAGGGCAAGACTGGAGATTGAGTTCAGAGAAGTTTGATTTAATTGTTGTGGTGTCTCTTGTTACTGCTAAGTGCTAACCAAGCTAGACCATGCTGGTAATGTTTGGGCACTGTTATAAGTTTATTGTTGAGTGGCTGTTGTTCGTAACTTTGATTCTCTTTGAGATATTCAAACCACAAAACATAAGCTAGGTCCATTCATCTAAACTTCAAGTTAAGTAAAGTCTACTCGTATTAATTGTTTACAATGATTCGTACTCTAGATAGCAGCCGAATACTCGGAATGTCCATCTGGGAAGAAGGGAGGGGACCTCGGTTGGTTCCCTCGAGGTAAGATGGCCGGCCCTTTCCAGGAGGTAGCTTTCAATACTCCCGTTGGAGCCACTAGTGCTCCTTTCAAATCCACGTAAGCCTCTCTCCCTCCATTTCTTTATCTTAAAAAGAACAAGAGTAGATCGTACCAATGTTCCTCCAGCCGTTCTGTTTCCTGTTTGGTCCTTGAAATTGAAATGAGTTGACTTCCATCATCAATTATCCGAGTACCATGACAGTATGCACCAAACTCGGAAGAGATTATGAACTCACCAATCATTCTTTAGGACTAAATTAGCTACTTTTGGAAGTTAGGAAGGATAGCCTAGAATTGATGGTACTTCCAAGGGTCATTGTGCAAGTTGTTTCTATGAGAAAGTTCCGGCATGATTTGTTCTACTAATTTGGTATAATGCAGGCATGGATACCATATTATCCTCTGTGAAGGGAGAAAGAATTGAGGATGATCAATTGGAAATGTCGATCTAATCGTTACAATTGGGGAAGTTTTTGTTTGCCAGAAGAATAATCAAGTTTTTTCATGTGAAATGAACTTTAGTATTATATGGATTGTGGATTGTGGGTGCTTCATGTTGTTTATGAACTTTTTTTCTCTCGTGTGAAACACATGATGCATCATTTGTTTGGCCTGTAATGCTCCTGTTAGTTGCAAAAACAATTTAATGATGCATGTGCTGGATTCTATAGTACTACAGTTTTTTCTTCAATGTGATTTGTTAGATATAAAATGAAAGTTATTCGCTGTTCTCTTTTCTTCTTTACCATTCATCTTTTAAGCGCCTCTGCGCCTTTGGGTTCTCGATAGATCTAATTTATACTGTCAGTATTTTCCTGCACTGTACAAGTTCTTTTTGACAATTCTTCTACATGTAACTACCTTAAGAAGGATATGTGAACTACTTTAGAAATGAATTTCTTGTGTAGTTCACTTGCACTGAAGAGTGAAGAGTGATTTGAAACGTGCTCTATCGGCAATAATAATATCTACTACTGGTAAGGGGTAACAATTCCTGTTAAAAATTTGGACAAACGTTCTTAACAAAAACTATTATATAATTGTCTATTGAAGCCTTTTTAAGTCTAAAAAAAAAAGCCAAAACTAAATTGAAGATATATTTATTTTTTGTTCTAATACAACTGTCGCAAATTAAAGGAAACTGCAGATGAGCTAACCAGATCAAGGACCTGATTCCAGCAATCAGTGTTTTCCTCCATGTGCTTCTCTGCATCAACAAAACTCTCTTCTGCCTCAATGTTTCTTCCTGTTAAACCCTCTTCTCTCAAATCATCTAAAATTGGTACAACCGGTATCCATGATGCAAAACTCGTCAATGTTTCAATAGGATTGCTGAACAACTCTGACGCAATTTCTGTCGAATCACTCACCTCACAAAACCCAGTGCTATTGCCAGATAACATGCTATCTGACGCAGGATCAATGCAAGGCATCAGGAACTGAGGTGGGGCAGATGCTGACAAGGCACTTAATTTTGATTCTCTGCCAAGACGAGCCTCGGCTTCCAGCCTGGCGCTCTCCCACTGAGCCATGTGGTCCAGGTTAGTGTTGCTCTTCGTGTGGTGAGTTCCATTTGAGCCGAAAGCTAGGTTTACGGGTTTGTGGGTGACAGGATCAACACCCGCTTTGGCGAGCTTCTTCTTCACATGCGTATTCCAGTAATTCTTAATCTCATTATCGGTCCTACCTGGCAGATGACTTGCTATAGCTGACCACCTGGAACATTTAATAGTTATTGAGTGGTAATTCTCACAAACCAAATTATTTTGTAAAAAATTGTAAAAGACGTAAACAAGTTTAAACAATATAATGTACTGTTTGAATAAAGAGTTGGAATTACTGACACCTGTTACCGAGAAGAGCATGAAGTTGTATAATAGTGTGCTCCTCATCAGAACTAAACTTGCCCCGCTTTATATCGGGTCTTAGGTAGTTGATCCACCGTAGCCTACAGCTCTTCCCACACCTCTGCAAACCTACAATTTGTAAATGCAATTTCTATAAACTAATATATCCTCCAGAGGAGGCACAACCATATATAGGATGATAAACAAATAAGACACTTAACCAGCTTTAGCCGGCAATGCACGCCAACTGCCATGACCATGATCCTTGATATATGCAAGAAGCTTTTGATCTTCTTCTGGTGTCCACGGGCCTTTTTTCAGGATGGCATTGTCGCAGCATGGTGACCGCCCCATCACAAATTGAATTGGCAGCTGTGCTGCAATTAATTTAATTAAGTAGTAATTGGGGAGATGCTAGCTAGCTCTAGGGTTTCAAGAGCTTCATAAGCATCAGAAGGTGCACTCCAATCTTCTTGGCATAGTAGAATGACTACTATATATTTTCAAGAATCCCTTTTGCAAAGAAACAGTTAATTGTCCTCTTCTGTGTGGCTGTGTTTGTTTGTTTGTGTGTCTCTCTGTGCGTGTAGAGAGGGAGAGAGAGAGAGAGAGAGAGAGAGAGAGAGAGAGAGAGAATTATGTTCCTTGATAGTTGCAAGAATATGTTAATTTATACCACCAGCCGCAGTAACTAATAGTCTAATAGGCTGTTACTGTTTCATGAAAGAGTAAGGGGTAAATTAAACACCAAAGCAACTCATGGATCAGAATTTAAACTAAACTACAAATTAAGGGAAAACTTGTGCCATATGGAGCATGATCTTGTGATTACTGGCATGTTTCAACAAAAATATCGGTGACACAATGATCAAGCAATCAAGATAATAGCACTGCATAGACTGTAAATGAAATGTAACAAACACCACAAGACCTAATTATTTAATGGCCCGTTCAATTATTTGTGTGACTGCGCAAATTACTGTGCACTTTATGTTACATATGCCAAAACCCATGTGAGCTTAAGAGGGTGGATTGGAGAAGCAACTGGGGGTAAATCAGATCTGGATTTCTCTAAAAGAACAGATCGGTGCACGTAGCTCCTGCTTGCGCGAAATCTAGAGTAGGATCAGACCTTTTTGGAGTATTTGTACGCCGTTTTTCTTTGCATTTCTGCAAGAGTCTGTTTCCACGAATCGAACCCGTGACTTTCTTATCACAAGGCGACAACTTTACCGCTGCGCCAAGACTCCCTTTCAATGAGAATAGTTAAAATTTCAGCAAAAAAAAAAGTATCATTAAATGAGAATAGTTAATGCTGATGGGCCCATACCAGCGATTTCTCCACTGAATATCCACATGTAAATGTTTCTTTCTGCTTTCTACTTTTTCAAGACCTTCTCAGGTTATTCCATGGGATGTGCCATCTTTTACTACAAGCATGTAAAGTCAATATCTTAAAACTCGAACTTTTGAAGTTTAATTAAGAATTTTATAATGTCTAGATAATGTCATTATTTTCTGCCTTATAACTAGCAGTAATAGGTTTTAAGTGTTATGTCTTAGAATATAAATATAAATATCTTTTCCTCTCAGCCTGACTCAGTAAGAATAAAAGCTGTACTATTAATCCTCCAAAACATGTTTCATTTGGTAGTAAAAAAATGGCTCTGTTTAATCCTTTATGATGCCAATTTGCATTGAACCTATTGGATGCCATGTTTAACCCACCAGTCAATTTTCTTTAGAGAATTTACCTTTATTTGGTGAAATTGATTATATAAAATTCTAAACTGCATATGGATTTTGTTTTATATTCCCTTATGTATGGTCTCTAAATGAAATCATAATTCAGTTGACATCTTGCAACGGGTTTGAGGAAAAACCAAAAAAGGGAGGATTTGAGACAGCGATCTGTCTCCTTGGTCCCAATGCTGTATCTGCTCTCACAGCATCTGACACCAAAGAACTTAAGAAATACAACGTGTTCTTTGTGCTCTCCAATACATCCCAAGATTTCTATAGTAAAAGAAGGGAAGATGTCATTTTCTTACAGCAAAAGATAAGCTTCACTGTACAATCTACATGGGAAAAAAGGAGGGAGAGCAGAGAGTAGAGGAGAGAAAAGAGAAAAGAGAAAAAAGAAAAGAGAAAAGGGGTGGTCCTTGGTTCTGGCAACAACTTTAGACTAAAGGAGCCTATTATGCATTTCTGGCATTGTCGCCCCAGGGAAAATGACTACATGTGGTCCACCGGCTACAAATTCTCTGTGCATACATAATTGAAAAAATAAATATATAGTGCGTTCTATTAACATCATCAACTCTCATGAAGCATTACGACACACAAGTTCTCAAGACTGTTCTCATATACAGCTCAATTGTAATTTACATTTAGTACCAGAATTAGTTCTAGACTATCCATTGATTTACAGAGCATTGTAAAGCTTATATATAAGTAGTGTAAACTCTTGGATGAATACAATGGAATCATTTTACAATCTCTCATCTTCTTTCTCTCCTCTTTCTATGCTTCTTTGATCTTTTATGGTATCAGAGCGATAGCGCTTCAAAGCTCAAAGATCCAAATCAAGAATTTGTTGTCTTCTCCAAACCGATCACCATGACTGATTCTCATACGACTGATGATTTAGCTTCCGCAACCACTCTTCATATCTCAATTGAACCAATCGTTCACATCTTCGTGCCTCTCTCCACCAAACTAACTGATTCAAACTATCTTTCGTGGAAGAATCAAGTTCAACTAACCATTGAAGGACATGATTTTTTATTCTTTCCTCGTCAATCCACCTCCAAATCCAACAATTCGAGGCACAAATGGTGATGCGACACTCAATCCTGCTTATCTTGTCTAGAAACGCCAAGATAAACTACTCAATGCTTGGATTCGATCATCCTTATCAGATTCCATTCTTGCTGAGGTCATGTCCTCTCCAACTTGCAAAGACCTGTGGCAAGTAATTGAAAATTATTTCTCCACCTCTTCTTGAGCAAGACCGCAAGATCTCAAGAACCAGCTACAAACAATCAAGAAAGGGGAATCGAGTTGCTCTGACTATTTGCTCAAGGTTCGCCAAATTGCTAATGAGCTTTCTTTTGTTGGTAATCCTATATCACTAGATGATCTCGTCACAGCAACTATCAATGGTTTGGGATCTGAATTCAACTCCATTAAAGCTGCATTACTCACAGTGAGATGCCATTCTAACTTTACCTTCTCTGATTTGCGTGATTTACTATTGAGTCATGAGTCTTTGATGCAATCTGCATCTGACTCCAATCATGCTGCCTTCTTGACTGGTAAACCTCATAATACCGACAGGAATCCTTCTCACAATCAATCGAACCTCAAGAACAACTCCAACAACAACTCGTTTCAACCAAGAAATTCAAACAAGAACCAATCAAATCACAATTTTCAAACTGGAGGCAATTCTCAATCTTCTTCTCTCAGTCCTGCAATTCTTAGCATGATTGCATCTGGTCAGATCAAGATACCATGTCAGATCTGCCAGAAAATGGGACATCTAACCAGAAAATGCTACAAGAGGTACAATAAGGACCCAGAGTGGAAACCCCCCCCCCCCCCCCCCTCAATTCAATGCCTACAATACCTATGTATCTGACACTACATCTCAAGAACAACATCCTAGCGATTGGATCCTTGATTCTGGCTCCTCTCACCATGTCACCAATGACCCTCAGAACCTGAGCTCCTTCTTCTCCTACAAAGGGGCTGATAAGCTGCAGATAGGTGCTTAGGTCTTCACATCTCACACATTGGTTCTCAAGTACTCAAACTCAACAATTCTACAGTTTTACTAAAGAATGTTTTGTGCGTTCCAAATTTTTCTGCTAACTTGATTAGTTTATCTCAATTACTTCTTGATAACCTTACACTGTCCATTAACTTTCACTCTTCCTCTTGCTTCCTAAAGGATCTACATCAACCCAATTCTATCCCGCTTCAAGTCAATAGCTTCAATGGCCTCTATAGACTCAAGATAAAGTCTTCTTCATCAATTCCTCAAGCTTTTCACTCCACTTCTTCTAGTTCTCGAGCTACAACCTCAACTTGGCATGCCCGGCTTTGCCACCCTTCAACCACAACAACACTGAAAGTGATCAATTCCAATAATTTGCCATGCATTAGGACTTCTTTTACTTTTTGCAAACATTGTATCCAAGCTAAGGCTCACACCTTGTCGTTTAGTGCTTCTTCTTCTATTTCTAATAATCATTTGGAATTAGTTCACAGTGACCTCTGGGGTCCTTCTCCTGTCATCTCATATAAAGGCTATAGATATTATGTGACTTTTATAGATGATTTTTCCAATTTTGTTTGGATCTATTTTCTCAAGAATAAGAGTGATGTGTTGAATGCCTTTATCTTTTTCAAATCACAAGCAGAAAATTTGTTGAATACTAAAATCAAAACTTTGAGAACCGATGGAGGTGGAGAGTACAAACCAATTACCACAAAATTTCCAGAAATTGTCCATCAGACTTCTTGCCCTCACACACCACAGCAAAATGGTGTGGCTAAGCGAAAACATCGACAAATTGTGAAACTATCTCTTGCAACAATGTCCAATTCCTCAAATACCAACTAAATACTGGGATGAAGTATTTTGTAGTGTTGTGTTTCTCATAAATCGGCTACCTTCAAAGAATCAAATTCCATATAAACAACTGTTCAACAAAGAGGTAGACTACACATTTCTTCGTGTTTTGGGATGCTTGTGTTACCCATTAACCCGACCATACAATCAACATAAACTGAAATTGAGAGCAAAAGAATGTGTATTCATTGGATATGGGATAAACCAGAAAGGATATAAGTGTTTACACATCCCAACTGACCGCATTTACATCTCACGGAATGTGCAATTTATTGAGGATGAATTTCCATTTTCAAAAGTGGCAAGAGATATAACAGAAATTGAGTGTCCTTCTGTTTCAAACCCTCTGTTCTTGATACAAAAGAATGGAGCTACATTGCAACCAATCGCTCCAACTCAATTTCAAATTACCGACGGAGCAAATCAAGGCCAACACTTTCCTGCACCGGTTCTCATTGAAGAAAATCCGGCCCACAATACAATTCAACAAACTTCAGACCCGGCCCACCTTTCAAATCCAGCTGTGCCGCCTCCGATTGTATACAAACGAAGGAATTAGTTGCAGCCACGTGTACTTCCTGATGATCCAAACCCGATAAGCAACGATTAACAGGTTTTAAACCCGTCTTCTCAAACTCCTCTTTCTCCTATCTCTCAGGAATTACAATAGGCACCTATGGTGCATGTTCCTTCTTCTTCAACTGCAGCCAATCCTTCAAAATCCACTCACACCATGGTAACTCAGATCAAGGACAAGACTTATAAAAAGAGAGAATATCCTGATTTTGTCTCTTATCATGTGGGCACAGATACAGATCCTACCACCTTCAATCAAGCCAACAAGTCTCCTCATTGGAGGTCGGCCATGGCTGATGAGTTAACAAATAATAAAACATGGACTTTGGTGCCTTTCCCAATTAATCAAAAAGTAATTGGATGCAAATGGGTGTTTAAAACTAAACGAAAGCCAGATGATTCGGTTGAAAGACATAAAGCCCGGCTCGTGGCAAAAGGTTTTAACCAAGTTTGTGGGGTCGATTTTGAAGAGACCTACAGTCCAGTTGTGAGACCAACAACAATTAGAGTAACTCTCTCTCTCTGGCTCTCCATTTTAATTGGCCACTAAGGCAATTAGATGTTTCTAACGCCTTTCTAAATGGTGACTTGAATGAATCTGTTTTCATGGAACAGCCTCAAGGTTTTGCTGACCCAAATCATCCAGACTACGTCTGCCTTTTACACAAATCCTTGTATGGACTTAGGCAGGCTCCCCGAGCATGGTTTGAGAAACTTAGCTCTACCTTGACAAACTTTGGCTTTAAACCCTCCATCTATGACCCTTCTATGTTTAATGCTCATCATCACAACCAAATTCTACTCCTGTTGGTATACGTCGATGATATAATAGTCACAGGAAGTGATCCAATCCAAGTTGATCAGTGTATCAAACAACTACAATCTCGGTTTGCAATAAGGGATCTTGGCCAGTTACATTTCTTCTTGGGTATAGAAGCAACACACACAAAGGATGGCCTTTGCTTAACTCAAACCAAATACCTTTGTGATTTACTAAAAAGGGTAAATATGATGAATTGCACACCGGTTTTATCTCCAATGGCTTCTAGCACAACAATTTCACAAAATGGTTCAGAACCTTGCAAAGATCCTTTTCTGTTTCGAAGTGTTATTGGTGCATTGCAATATGCAACTCTAACACGTCCAGACGTCTCCTTCTCTGTCAATAAACTGTCCCAGTTCATGCACACACCTACTGAAGACCATTGGGTAGCTACAAAAAGGATACTACGATACATTGCAGGGACATTAGACTTTGGTCTTCACTTTCACAGACATTCATCTCTTCGCATCAATGCATTCTCTGACTCAGATTGGGCAGGGAATTTGGCTGATAGAAGGTCTACTTCTGGTTTTTGCATCTATTTGGGACAAAATTTGGTGTCATGGAGTTCTAAGAAACAGCCTACAGTGTCAAGATCAAGCACTGAGGTCGAGTATAGAAGCTTGGCGCTTTGCTGCCAGGAGATCATGTGGTTAGAAAATTTGTTGAAGGAACTTAAGGTGTTACAAACTCACAAGCCAGTGTTATGGTGCGACAATATTGGAGCAACATTTTTGGCATCCAAATCTCAATACCAAACCCGTACCAAACACATCGAAATCGACTATCACTTTATGCGCGAGCGTGTCATTGCAAATCAACTACATGTTAAATTTGTGTGTTCAAAGGATCAGTTGACAGATTGCTTGACTAAACCTTTACCTTTGCCACATTTCGAGTTCTTACGAGGCAAGCTGAACGTTTTCAAAGTTGGTTCAGCTTGAGGGGGCATATTAACATCATCAACTCTCATGAAGCATTACGACACACAAGTTCTCAAGACTGTTCTCATATACATCTCAATTGTAATTTACATTTAGTACCAGAATTAGTTCTAGACTATCCGTTGATTTACAGAGCATTGTAAAGCCTATATATAAGTAGTGTAAACTCTTGGATGAATACAATGGAATCATTTTACAATCTCTCATCTTCTTGCTCTCCTCTTTCTATGCTTCTTCGATCTTTTATGTTCAACTTCAAGGAACACTAATGTATATTATTGACTTATTATTTTGTGAGTGTCAACATTTTATTATTTTTTTATTTGTTTTATTGGCAACATCATCATCTTTAAGCTGGCAATCCCCATTTAACAAGACACCTTTTGTTCTTTTCTTTTTTTTTCCTTTTAGAAAAATATGAAGTCAAAGATCCCAACTTTTAAATCACAAAGTAGTAAATACGATAAATTGCACAATACATAAAACAAAACAAAAAAAATGCCAAAGAATAAAAGCAGTCATGAAAAGCAATACAAGTTCATGTCTTGTCAGCCGAGTTCAAATGAGACTGTCAGTGAGGATGTGTGGCAATTCTGTGAGAAACTGGTAAGCTGACTTGACAGTGAACTTGGCACCAGTTCCAATCCATTGCACCTCATCTGCAGCTAATTCAGTTGAATATGTTGAAGCTTATTAAATCCTGCCACTCTTGCAAAGTCTTCTGAGGCAATTTTGACCTAACATCAAGGTATTGCAACTTGAGACACCCTGCATAGCACAACAATTGTTTAAATTATGTGTAGCATCTGATTTTGAGTTATTTATATTTGTTTAAAGATCTATATATTTACACTAACACAATTTGTTATCCATAGCAACAACTTTCATTAACAAAAGCCAGTCAATTAGTACGATATCTATCTAGCTCTAACACAGGAACCATACCCTTCAACTGAACAAACCAACTAAAAAGAAAGGAAAAAAGAAAAAAAAGAATACATTTGATAACAGCAAACCCGGTACGTACCAAACCCTTCAACTCAAATTTATCAGACATCACTACAACCAAACAACTTTCACAAAAGATGCAAAGTTCAACACTTATAACAAAATATTCAGAAATTTGCATATGAGCTGCTCTACTTTTTGAACTTTCAGTTGTAAGAAAATATATCCAAGTTGAAATTGAGACAGTCTCTCCAATTGCAAAGACATATTAAGCACATCTTTTGGCAGCATCCTCATCACATGTTCTTAACTCTTGAGATTCATAGCTCATGTTCAATATGTAAGTAGAGATAAAGATCTTTGCTCCTAAGTACTAAATAGCATGAATGTTACTATTTCTAAAGCAATATGATTTCTATCAGTCCGTCCTATCCATAATACTGCACAACTAATTATTTCAAATCCTAACATGTCTATAACTTGGAATATGTTTCATATTTGTAACAAATCTTCAAATACCAATAAGATGACTATGTTTACCTTTGCTATGGAGAGAAGATATCCTGATCTTGTCAATGATTAATAGTTGGTGTCGTGGAGCAGCGTGGCGGTCAGTTTCAGTGTTTGTTGTACTTCTCCATTCAGAGAATGGTGCCTGCTGAAGCTTCCCGCCATTGCTGGTATTCGACACAGTCACAACCGGTTTGGTTGAATTCTGAGTCTTTCTGAGGCCTCGTTACTGCTCTGATGATACCATATTATTTTTAGAGATAAACTTTGATGAAAGAATTTTGAACTGTATTGATTTCTAGTTTTTACATTAGAATACAATGCCTATATATAGGCTCTATTACCCGTTGTTGTTTTCTAATTTACTAGCTATGCCATAATTACAATTAATACATAATCTTTGCTAATAAGTAATCACAAATCTTTCTGTTGCCTAATATGATTTCTAACGGCTAGTTGATTGCTGGTTATCTGATGTGCTTGATTCTAATTGATGTATGATGAAATTTCTCAACGGTCTCGTGAGTGAAAGAGAGAGGAGCAATCAACGCTGAGAGAAGGAAGAAATACGCCGCTTGAGAAATTCAAATTATTTAGTTTGAAGCATGATTATATTATTTCAAAGGATGATTATATTATTTCACGACGGGGTCGGGGATGATTATATTATTTCACGACAATTGATTTATTTTGAAGCAGCTTGTGTTGACTCAGTTCTATTTAAAAAATATATTGTCTATTTAGGATTTTAGATATTTTTTTAATAGAAATAGTTGTTCGTTATCCGATAATGAAGAAAAGTAATAGTTTTGAGTTCGATATGAAAATGCAATGATAATTTTCAGATGCCTTTGGGATATATACAGAATAAAATACAGTAGAAGTCTGATAATTGATTTGGGCTGCTAACGAAAGCCCACAAAATCTGTAATGATTTGAGGCCCATTTTGCGTTTATAATACTTCCCAGTGGTGAGTGGTGAGTGGTGAGCGGTGAGTGGTGTTATTTCAATTGTTTTACAATTGTTTCACATTTTCACAGTCATACCTAGATTTAGAGGCTCAGTAATTATTTTACAATTTATTATTCTGACGTGACAATTGTTATTTTAATTGTTGAGTTGGAAATGAATTATTAATTAAGTAAAATTATTTATTGTAAAATTATTTATTATAAAATTGTTATTTAAGTGACACACTTGCAAAATGATTGGATGATATTTTTTTTCTTTAATTTACAATTATTAAAGCATCTCCAACAGTAATTTTTTATGAATTACTTATGAAAATGTGTCAATTATTTCAGTAATTAACTTAAATTTCATTTCCATTTCCATTCCATTAACTTAAATTTCATCCTTCACAGTTCACACTATCAACACATACCCCATGCCATATGCATCCAGAAGCATGTTCATTCAAAGATAATTTATAAAAATGGAATGCTGATGAAGACATCGACCCGAATGGATTTGCTTCTGCCATCTGTCTTTTAGAGAACACATATTCCTGCCAGCTGTTAATATTCATTCAATTAATTACACAATACAATATTATACAAATAGAAAGTCTCCTTGTAAAATGACACCTCTCTCTAATCATACAGTCATCAAGGTAATGCTTTTCGATCCGTTCATACCTAAATTTATTGGTCTCAAAATTTTGAACAAAAAAGTTTTTGATTATGGTAGTACAAGTTATGTTTTGTTTTTTTTGAAGAAAGGTAGTACAACTGTTTTGTAATTCACAAGTTTTTGATTATTTTTATTTTACTGTGTATAGAACATGCACTAGCTAGTATAACTTATTCTGTGAGAAATAAATTAAACTATATAAAGCCACTGTCATGGAAGCGTTGATTAGACTACAAATTGGTTACAAAGAGACAGAAGAGAGATTTGCAAGAGGATCCATGGTTTTCTTAAAATATTAACCCGTGACATAACATACAAATATACCAGACAGACATGCATATAAACATATATGCAAATGCAATGCATGTTCAAAGTCCTCATAAATTTCTTTTGACTGTAAATTAAGTCTTTTCTCAAGATTTTCCGACAGCAATGGCAGGTTGATTGTTGATTTTCTTTCTTTTTCGTTAACCAACTATTAACTATCTTGCAGCCTCCACTAAAGACTTGTTTTTTTCTTCTTTTTCTTCTTCTTCTTCCGACTTTTCAACTTTTGAAGTTGGGTTCCTGCATACAGAGGCGGATTCAGGATTCTCGTCAGGGGTTCAAGATTTACGGTATTTTTTCAGGAGTTCGAAATGGTGGTTATTTCTAGAAAAAAATTATTTTACATGGTCATTTATGCAAAAAAATTTCAAATACATAGTCATTTTTGAAATTTTTTTAAATATATATGGTCATTTTTGAAAAAAATTTCCAGTGGTTCAGCTGCACCCCTGGAGCTATGTGGCTCCGCCACTGCCTGCATAGCTGTTTACTCTGAGCCTGAATAGGGCATCGATCGTTAATAATTGTATAATTGCATTTAATCCAATCATGTTAACTATATAATAAAAGTTTCATAATTTAAATGAACTATCAATTGAAATAGTATCAAAGCAAAATGACTTTAAAAAAAATTATAATGAGGGTTTTGAACGTTCAGGCCGATTATAATGAGGTTCTATAATCAATCCTCGAGCTTATATAATCAGGATGACTGTAGAAGTTTACCACTCTACTTTATTGTCCCAACTCTCTGACATTTCGAGCCCTCAAACACAACTCTTCTCTTGTCTCGAACATATTTTCCTGCTCCTTTTCTCATCTCACTTTTTTCGTTCATGTCCTCAATCATTTCGAGCCCTCGAGCGCAATTTTCTTCTCGCCTCGAATAGATCCTCCTCCTCTTTTTCCTCACACCTCGTCATTCAAACTCTCGGGTATCCTCCTTTTCTCATCCTGCTTTTTGAAGAGATGAAAACGTATGGTTAATGAAATTACTTCAAAACAAGCTTTTAAATAGCGGCGATAAAACGGTGATTTAACGATTTTAGCGGTTTTTGGAGCTATAACGCAAGATATATTGAAAAATGCGATTTTAGCGGTTTTTGGCGATATAACGGTTTTAGCGGCCGATAAAACGGACACGATTTAGCGTTTTAGCGGCGATATAGCGGTTTTAGTGGTGATATAGCTGTTTTTGCTGTTTAATTGTTATTTTTTTAGCAGATCAAGTTTTAGGTGACTTTTTCATTTTTTCTTTATGCTTCTAAACTACTAATATACTTGCTTATGAATTATTCAATATAGAGCATGGCTAAAATAATATGCATAATACACTCCATTTCGTACTATGCGGTCATTTATATTTAATTTTGTTATTAAATTAATATTTAAGTTGCTCAATAAATTCTTCATATCAAAATATTGTAGAAAATAAAATTTTGTAATTTTTAGAGCTTTCTTGTTATTTTTTAAATATTTTTTAAAAACAACCCAGAAATGACACTTTTGTAGTATTAAATCTGGACTGTTTTTAAAAAATAGCAAGAAAGCTCTAAAAATCACAAAATTTGATTTTATACAATATTTTCATATGAAAAATTTATTGAGCAACTTAAATCTCAATTTATTGACCTATATATATATGCATAGTACACCCCATTTCGTACTATGCGGTCATTTATATTTAATTTGGTCATTAAATTAATATTTAAGTTGCTCAATAAATTCTTCATATCAAAATATTGTAGAAAATAAAATTTTGTAATTTTTAGAGCTTTCTTGTTATTTTTTAAATATTTTTTAAAAACAGCTCAGAAATGACACTTTTGTAGTATTAAATCTGGACTGTTTTTAAAAAATATTTAAAAAATAGCAAGAAAGCTCTAAAAATCACGAAATTTGATTTCCTACAATATTTTCATATGAAGAATTTATTGAGCAACTTAAATCTCAATTTATTGACCTATATATAATACTTTGAAAATATATTTTGTGAACAAATTACTATTATATGCTATAATTAAGCATACAAATTATATTAATTATAATTTATACTTAATATCATTTGAAATAAAGTAATATGATATAAATATCGATATGGTAGTTTATCGACCGTTTTATCACCGATAAAACGCTAAACGCTAAATCACTCCTCCACCGCTAAACCGCGCGAACCGCTATTTTAAACCTTGCTTCAAAAATAAAACTAGAAATCAAGTGGAACTGGAATTAGAAAGGGTAAATTTTTTGAGAGGTCACTAAATTTTGTACAAATTCACAATTGATCACTGAACTTTAAATTATTCATTTTTAATTATTAAACTTTGAAATATTTTTAAATTTAGTCACTCCTTTGTATTTGTTCTTCAAAATTTTAAGAAAAATTGCTTTAAAATGCATCATTTTTCTTCTAAAATCTTCATAATAATTAATCTTTCAAATATAATTGTTATTTTGACGTCATGTTATATTTTCGTTAATTTATTTTGATAAAAATTAATGTGGACGTGACTAAATTTGAAGATACGTCAAATTCAGCATAGTTAAAAATAAATAATTTAAAATTCTATGATCAAATATAAATTTGATATAAAATTTAGTGAACTTCCATAATAAAAATTATCCAAATAGAAATAAAGTCGACACCTAGCATGGCGATAGGACTCCGTGGAGTGAGATGGTCATGTCGTGCAAGTTTCCTTCATTTGCTGTTTTATTTTGCTAGATCGCCTAATGATGTGACCTTAATTATTATATAAATGTGAACTAATGACCTAACGAGGATCTTTAATCCCCCATTTAACATTGCCAAAGGTATCTCTATTTTTTGAAATTCTTAGAGTTTCTAATCTGACGTGGCAGTTGCTAAATGAGTTTCAGAGATGTAGATGAGTTTTTTATTTAGCAACTTTGTTTTATAGTTTCTTATTTAGCAACTTTGTTTTAGAATTTATAAACTCTCACGTGGTTTTATAATTGGCTGAAGTTGATCTGTATTCCAACGCTCTCTCTTCTATAATTGACTGATGTGACAATTAAAAAACTAATTATAATTTCAGAAATGTAGAGTTTAAAAAATAACAGTTTCTAAACTGATGTGATAATTATTTAGAAATTAAGAGTTTTAGAGATTAATACGCTCTAGTCAATTAAATTTCTTTTTTTCAAGGAATATGAAAAGATTGAAAAAAAATCGGCTTTATGGTAACAGAACAATTACAGGAGTCCATATTTTATTATTTATTGAATATTTCTAACGTAGTCCATATTTTGTAATACATTGCACTTTTTTGGTGCACCTTTCTGAGATAAAGAACCAATAAAATATATAAGTGGGTTCAAATTTGATACAAGTTCTATCAAAATGATTAGAATACGAGTTTGGATGTGTTGGAATTAACTCTCAATTAATTTAAATAAAAATTAACTTATATATGATATAAGCATATATATTGAATAGCATACTGTCCAATAATTAATTTAATCAGCTACAAAGTAATTGAATTCAGTAATATTTATCAGACTATATATATGTCGTTGAAAGTGAGGTCTTTATTATATAGAATGTACATTTAGTTTTATTATTTAATAATAATTTATATTTATATTTTTTTTTAGAATGATATTATGTTTGCTTTCTGAAAAATATAATTAAATATGATAACATTATGTAAATAAGAAAATATCCTATCAATACAAGTTAAAAAATTAATTATTTGAACCATTAACACTACTACAAAAATGAACTTTAGCTCCGAATTAAAAAAAATATTTAACCCTGAATAAGCTATTGGAGTAGAAGGGAAGGGGTGCTAAAAGATTTATCTTTTATCTTCAATTATTAACAAAAATACGATGATAAAGGTGTTAGAATTAATTTGATATTAAATTATTAATTCATCAACTCATCTCTTGTTTGACAATTTACAAAACACATAAAGTACTAACCTTGCACAATTGAGTTTTGGTGAGATGCAGGTTAAAACAGGTACAACTTAATGTCAGACATGCTCATACATGCCCTAGACAAGTCAAGACATGGTCTAAGCATCAATGAGAGGCTTCAAGACACAAGACTGAGCCATGCGTTACCATAATGCTTGCTCAGGCGTTATAACGAGTCATCAAGGCATCATAACGCCTTAGGAGGAGAAAGAAGGCCAGATTGCTGGAAAAGTCCGAGGCAAGCATTACTGTAACGCTCCAGCAAGACGTCACAACGCCTGACCATCCGTTATAACGCCATACCCATGCGTTATAACAAGTTAGGAGGTATGTGGCCCAATTGTCAGCTATAGAAGGGCATGCAGGAAAAATGTTCAAGGCGTTATAACACATTCTCCAAGCGTTATAGAGAATGCTGTAACGCTAGATGCAATTCTTCACTGTTCAAGACTCCAAAAAGTGCTTAGCCTATATAAAGATGTCAGATACGACTCAGAAGGTCATCCAAACATTCAGAAAAGCTTCCAATCTTAATTGAGCACTATAGAGAGCCTCTTTCAAGTCTCCTCAAGCTATCTAAACCTGAGAGCACGAAGATAGCTACCTTATTGTCTAATTGTCTATCCTAGATCAAACCTTGCTATTCTTTAGCCTTTTGGTGCACCATCTTGTGTTGTCGAGTGGTGCATCCTTGTCCTTAATTGTTTAGTCAATTGGACCTTAATTCGGTGTAAAGTGGTGTTGCCACTTGCATTGTGTTAGGAGAAGAAGATTAGCTATCTTGTGTTGGAAAGAAACTAAAGATCGTCTCCGCTCCTTTGTAAAAATATTTGGTTATAGTGTAACGGATCGGAAGACATTTTATTTCGAGAGACCCATAGACATAGGTCTAAGTTTCTTTTGATAGGCCAAACCATAATTAATGTTATCCATGAATAAATTAATGTGAATCACAAAATAAAATTATGCGTGGAGGATCAAAATACATAATTATGCATAATATATTAATTATGCCAACTTGACGCTGTAGAGATCGGTAAAAGGCTGAGGAGAGCTTGAAACAAATTGTGTGAAAATCGTGATGATTTTTTCGTCAGGAAGCATGGTAAAACTAGTTCTCTGTCTCTAGTGCCACATCTTGATACTTCACTAAGAAATAAAAAGTTTATTCAAGATGTAAATATATCATTATCCTCAAGTTAAAAGTTACTCTATTGTTATTGTACAAAATTAATCAAGTTGTATATTATTATTGTAAGAAGTATATGAAGTGCATTGATCGTTGTATTTTGTACGCGTCAGAACGCGTAATCCGGCAATGTAATTCGACCAATTTTCACGTTTTCTTGACTTTTAGTAGCATAGAAGCACGCAAGTTCGCATTGATTCTCCTTTTGTTGATTTAACATGCAGGTACAAGAGACTGGAAGAGAAACGAACACTAGATCTAGGCTTAGGACCTCGAGACAGACGAATCAGAGCACTTCAGCATATCCTTGCGGTCGCAAGAATTTCCTTGCATCCGCAAAGATTATGTCCCAACTTCCAGAGAAGACCCGAAGAAAATCCTTTCAAACGCAAGGAGATGATTGCGTTCGCAAACATTCCGCCCCAGGCGTCAGAGGAGCCAGGATCCTTTTTCTTGCGGGCGCAAGGAACTCCTTGCGTCCGCAAAACTTTTGCTCCTGTTTCCAGAGAGTTGCAGCCAACTCTTTGCGGACGCAAGGAAATCCTTGCGGACGTAAGGAATTAGGCACTTTTTCAAAATTCAGGGTTTTAATTAGGAAACAAGGGGGAAAGACTTTCCATTCTGAATTTACTTCTTCCTCACCATTTTTGGAGCTTTTCGGGGGCGATTTTGGAGAAGAAAACCCAGATCTAGACGGATTTGTACAAGAAAGAAGATCAAGACTCGGAATTGAAGCTCGGTTTAGGGTTTTATCGATTATCTCTTCTCTAGCTTTTATTTTAGATGTCTTTGATTCGATTTCTTGTACTTGTAACAACCATGAGGGGCTAAACACCACTCTATGGTTAGGGAGTTAATGTGAAACTCGCAAACTTGTTGAATATTTTGATGAATGTTATTTTATGAAATGGATTTTCCTCATTTTAATTGAAATTGTTTGGATTTGGATTTATCTCGTATCCGAGGGGAACTAGATTAGATCTAGGGGTAGTTAGGTTAAAACTTGAATTGTGTACCTAGTGCGTAATTGCCGGGGTAGTATAACTCTAGTAACGCCTAAATAACGGGTCGCTTTAACCCCTAGCACGAGGTTGGACTCGACTAATCATCGGTTCACAATTGTGCTAGGTTTGGTACCGAGTCGAGAAATCACCAACTCGGTACCAACTATTATTCTCCGTACCCATTTTATAAATAACTTTAATCAAATGAGCGTTCAACTTAGCGAGTGAGTGGATCAACAAACCCGAAGCCCTAGGTCTAGACTAATTGATAAATTACCGCTTAATTACGGTTCTTTACTTTTCAACTCGGTTACCGAATCAAACACACTTCACCAATTCTATCACTTGCTTAGAATCAATTTCGTTCCGAACTATCCGTAAATCGACTTGTCCCTGTGTTTGATACCCAATATCCAACCTCAACGACAATCGTACACTTGCGATACACGACGGTATTTGGGTTTAAAACTTGATATTATAATCGCATAGAAATACCGCATCATGCATGCAATATTTTTGTAGTCTAATTAAGAGGTCTCTAGGGTATAGGGTACTCTACTAGCTTGCTACATGTATATGGGGTCTTTGCATCATTTCTCAGTGTGCATTTTGTTCTCATAACAAAAAAAATGTTGCAATTTTATTCATAATGTAGTGTTCTAGCAAAATTTCGTTTGTACTAATTATATTAGTATATTTTTATTTGAAGAAAGAAAATAAGTTTGGTGTTAAGCATAAATACTTAATCGAGCAATGCCTTTGCTATCACTTAGTACATTTTTCTTATATTTTGTTCAAACAAAAGAGAAGGGACCGGTGCGTGCCTTAAAGCTTGTAGTCACGAGGAAGATCGATCGGGTGCTTGCGATGGAAAAAAAGTTTGTAGAAAGAAATGAGAGAAATGATTATGGCGACATAAGACAAAGTAAAGAAGGGAGAAAGTGTGTTAGAGAATATGACAGTAGCGAAAGTGGAAATTGGTGACGATACTTGCGAGAGAATATTTTTTTTTGTTCATTAATATCGAGAATGTTCTCTAGAATGTTAAGGAACACACGCTAACACCAAAGCAACGATAATTAAATATTTTCTGGGCCTTATTTTCGAAAGTGACAGTGATTACACCACTAATATTTATGTTAATTAATGTTAGATGTCAATTCAGAGCATGCATGTACAAAACAGTTTAGGAATTCCACATATTTCTACATTGGATGAATAATATATAAAATGTGTAAATGTCTATCACCTTTTTCCACTTTTTATATATCAGGTTTACTAAATAAGTGGTGTAGATGTGTTGTTTTATACATCGGTTATTTAACAAAACTGACGAAAAATTGGTCTGAAGGTTTTTTTGATGGTGCATATGAGGGGTTGTAGAAAATCTTTTTCCATAGTGTATGAAAAGACCTAAGTTTGTGTGTGTGTGTGATAGTGATCGGTTAAATCACCTCCACACCTCTAGCAGATCAGATCTTCTAGAGTTGTGGAGGCGGCCAAACGGGAAAGAGAGATGAAGGGAAGACACGCGAGAGCATTATTTTAAGAGCTAGAGTTCGAAATAAGGCAACTGTTATTTAAAATAACCATTGGCGTAGGTGGATCTATGACAACTGTTATTTAAAATAACCATTGGCGTAGTTGGATCTATGGCAACAATTATTTAGATAATCGTTTTCTGAAGTATTTAAAAACATCTAAAAAGATAAGACAACAATTATTTTAAATAATTGTTGCCTTAAGTATTTAAAAAAATCTAAAAAGATAAGGCAACGGTTATTTTAAATATCCGTTGGCGTAGCTCCACTTCCGCCAACAACTATTTAAAATAATTGCTGCCTTATCTCCGTAGAATTATTTACACTTCTATTAACGGTGTTTAACAATTTCTTCATTAATCGTCATTTTATGGTACTGACTGAATCTGATCAGCCTTCGACATTACTCTTTTAAAATTTCGAATATAAGATGTCATAACCGTTGTAAGTGTTATAAAATCTTTGCAACTTGTAGTTCAAATGTGAAATTTCATAGAATAATAAATAAACATTGTATTTTCGAGAAGCAATAAAAACTGGTAGATATATTATGTAATTATAACTGTTATTGAATTAATGTCCTCCTCTGTTTTGCGCAGTCGGTAGTCATTGATTGCGAAGGTTTTCCCTCATAACTTGCATTTTTTGCACCTTAACAAATATTATTATTCTAAACTAACTTTTTAGCTTGTTTTTGAAACTTGTTTTGCATTATTGAGCTTACAAAACTGAACATTAACTTCAACAAAAAAAATTATAAATTTCAAATAATAATATTTTGCAATTTATCGAATAAGAATTTTTTTGCAATAACATGTTTTCTGTTTAAAAGAGGTATAAATAGTGGTGCCCCTAAGGTACATGCTAAAATTATTACCTTAAACACTAATGCGATTTTTTCTAACAAAAAAAAACATGAACAAGGAGGTAATTAACTTCAAAAATTAATCAAGTATATACCAGAAAAAAAATTTATTGACTGATTAGGAATATACCACATCACCAGCTAATTTATTATACTAAATGAAAGACACAATGATAATATGGAATTGTATTTGCTCAAATTTTGGCACTAATTTGGAGTCATGACTTGCTTGTTAATAAAAGGCCAAGAAAGCGAGAAGCCAAACAAGTACATATTTTGAGCACTTTTTAGCTTTAATTGGATCCTGTCAACAGAAGTGTAAGTACAAGTAGGTGAACTAACCAAACCATGATTAGCATAAGCATCTATTTATCTAGCTGTGATGTCAGTATGTCACGGAAGGAAGAAGAAGATAAAGATAAAGATAAAATACAAGCTATCATATAATTGGAATATATACTAGTTATAAATCAATTATATGTCTCAGCATCTACAGGTGCCAGAAAGGACAAATCCTTGAATATAATCAAGCTCTTTGGAGCTTTTTGTTGATTGTGAGATAAGGTCCCATGTATGATGTATGTATGATCATGCCTCTTCAACCAAACAAATAATAAACAGGCTTGTTGCGAGATTTACAACATCCTCCAACTGGTATGAAAATTTCAAGATCGCTACTGTTTTTTTATTATATTGTGGTGTATCTGTGTATCTACTATTATATTCTGCTATTTGATTCTATTAATTAGAGACGATGATGCGGATGCATAAAGTAGCTATCACTGCATAACGATCATATCATTACCATGTCAGCATATCACCGTAATCACAATTATCTATTAATAGCATGTTTGTTTGGATCAATTTTAAATCATTTTTAGACCTGTTCTTTAAATTATTGTTGTGTGTGTATGTTAGCGAAAATTGTATATGATGTGATAAGCAGCGGAAAACAAAGAGAAAATCAATATGTCAATCGTCTTCGGAGCACTTAATTGTTCCTCATTTTTCTGTTTACATGTCGCTAGCAAAATATAAACAAATCCCATATGTGATGATAAAATAAAAGATAATGGATTTGCTAATATTTATTTTATTTTTTGTTTCTCATTTTGACGACAATAAATGCACATCTTCCGTGCTCAAAGCAGATCAGATCAACCACTTTAATAAAAAAAACAAAAAACAAAAAAAAAATAAAAAAAAAGATCAGACAGTTAAAAGAAAATAAAGAAAGATAGGGATGACTAAAAGGAGAAGGGACCAATCGGAAGCACACCATTTCCACATCAAATTATTTAATTATTTTGGTTGCACAAGGAAAAAACAAAAATGAAATCGTTTTCTCACTACTATTCATTCAAAACAAACCAACAAAACGGGACCAATAGTAATAATGATGATAATAGTATGATTCGGATCATATCCTTCATCCTCCCCCACACCATCTCTCTCTCTCTAATTAAATAATTCATTAACTAATAATTACAAGTAAATCACATCACTAAATTTAAATTTAAATTTAAAATAAAATAACCCCAGGATGGAGGAGCATTGATAATAAATCAATGTGTACATGTCCAGCTAAGAATCGAAGACATCTCTGGATTTACAGCGCTCGCAAATGCATCCCTCTCTCTCTCTGTTTCAAGCCTCTGTTTCAAATCATTATTACTATTCCCAAGCAATTGCGCGAAACCAGCGCCGGGACAGAGCAAATCCACAAAACTGAGCGGATCAAGTTGCGGATTGAACTGAGGGAGGAAGGTGGAGTAGTCTGATGCGAAGAGGTCGCCATGCAAGTGCTCTGTTTTGGGTGCGCTGGCGCTGGTGGTGGCGCTGGAGAAGCAGGTCACGTGCGCTCCTAACTGTGACGCTGGAGAAGCAGAGGACACCTCTACTAATGGAGGAATCGGAGACGACTTGTTCCTCTGACTCTGATCTATCTCCATCGCTTTCTTCACCTCCAGTGATTTCTTGAACACTCTACAAATCACCCACTCGTTCTATACATACACATACAATATTAAAAAAGAAGAAAAGAAGAAGAAGAAGAAGAGAGAAAGAGAAGCAATATTAATTGGTATGGTACCTTTGGGGCTTTTGGAAGGTTGTATGGCGAAAGCTTGCCGTCGAGGCGGTACTCGTGCATGACCCAACTTGTTTTCTCTCCTTTAGGAGCTCTGCCCATGTAGAAAACTAGGGTTTTCTTCATGCCTACTAGGGTTTTGCCTCTGTGAATGTCTTTATCCTTCCCTGTCGCCTTCCAATAACCTGCTCCAGTTGCTCTGTTTGTTCTCGACCCCGTAGGATATTTCCTATCCTTCACGCAGAACAAGTACCATGATTTCTCTCCCATCTTCGCCTTGCCTGAATGAATGAAGGGTTTTTTTTTCAATTTTAAACCGCAAATCAAAACTATATATGAGGAAAAGATTAATTGAAGGATGAATATGCGCGCGAAAACAAGAGTTAATTAAGGAGATAGATAGATAGATAGATAGTGACACCTACATGGCAATTCCCACGGCTCGCACTTGTTCAAATCAGCCTCTCCAATGGCGATGGCGTTGAAGCTCTGATCCAAGACCTTGTTGGTGAGGTAATGCGTGATGAGTTCTTCATCCGTTGGATGGAAGCGAAATCCAGGAGGCAAATCTATGCCTTCGCTAATATCCATTAGCTAGTTTCGACCTGATTGCAATCAATTATTGAAAAGGGGGTTTGTTATTTGGTTCAAGAGAAGAAATAAAGAATTGGGGAGAGAGAAAGTGGGGCTTTATATTATATAGCTAGCATTAGCAGTTCCTCGTTCAATATTTTTATTTGCAAATTGTAAATGGAGAAAGGCAGAAAGAGAGAGAGAGACGTGGTTTGAAAGGAACCGGGAAAGCAGCGCTGGAGGTACACTGCGTTTCTAGTTTCTACTGGGGTTTTGCTTTACTATTACTATTAGTATTGTATTACGCATTTACGCTCTCTTCTCATGCCACCTCATCAAAATTCATATTAAGCAATGATTTAATTCAACTGGCTTGGTTTATGGTGGCACGCACGTGTCGAATCCATCGCTGCTCTTTTTTAATTGTGAACCTACCCTTTGATGGTCTGCAAGCAACGCTCTCTCCTACTCGTTGGATTGACAAATCATTTAATCCAAGCATTCCTAGTACTACTGCTATTTAATATATATATATATAATAAAGGTCCCCAAACATGGATGAAGGATGCTATTCGAATAACAGTTAGATAATACTAGAATTGCAATATTTAAAAAGAGAAAATAGTATACACTAAATTATAAATTGACACGGTGAAATGACGAATATTATAAAATGTTAGTACATTCGTGATAATAATAATAATAATTGTGTTATGGTACTTACGTAAACATGAGTTCTACCGTGCTTATTATAGAACTAGTAATCGTGCTCGTGCACAACAACGGAAGGAAATTTTGTAGTAGAAAACAAAATTTACTAAAGTATTTTTCATAAAGCGGCAGAACGGCGTCGTACGACGTGGAGCGGGAAGCGAGAACCATGAAGCGGGAAGCGGAAAGTGGGAAACATTGAGCGTGGAACGTGGAGCGTGGAGCGTGGAACGTGGAGCGTGGAGCGTGGATCGTGGAGCGTGGAGCGTGGAGCGTGGATCGTGGAGCGTGGAGCGTGGAGCGTGGATCGTGGATCGTGGAGCGTGGAGCGTGGAGCGTGGAGCGTGGAGCGTGGAGCGTGGAGCGTGGAGCGTGGAGCGTGGAGCGTGGAGCGTGGAGCGTGGAGCGTGGAGCGTGGAGCGTGGAGCGTGGAGCGTGGAGCGTGGAGCGTGGAGCGTGGAGCGTGGAGCGTGGAACGTGGAGCGTGGACCGTGGACCGTGGAGTAATGCAGCCTACAGCGACTGGCGTCATGTGTCTTACGTCGTGCGTCATGCGTCATGCTTCATGCGTCATGCGTCTTGTGTCATGCGTCATGTGTAATGCGTCATGCGTCATGGGACATGTGTCATGCGTCATGCGTCATACTGTTAGTTTGTAATAATCTAGAAGTCAATAATACGATAAATTGTCATAAAGCTTTGTTCATAAATTGGGTGATTAATAAATTGTCATTTTGTTGCCTTAAGTATTATTGAATTTATGAATCATTCATTTATCTGACTAGAGTCAATAACTGGAATTGTGAAACTTCATAAGATAAATGATATATATTCTTAAAAGTCTCTAACCAAGATAATTAGCAGGAACACTAACTTACCGTTACAAGGTTAGAATGTGGATTAAAAGATGGTTAAGTTTTACAGACCATAGACAAGAAATGTCGTTTTAATCACAAGAATACATGTTACAGGAACATGGTATTTGACAGACCTCGAATGAAACATTAAATGGAATTGTGTACGTGTTATTAATGTTTTTATTCAGTGTTAAGTTCTAAAGTATGAGGTATTCATCTTTCCTACTAAGAGATGTGTATGTGTGATTGTTATCTAACGCTGTCGGTAAAACGCAGTCATAATGGTAACTTTTCGGTATACATAGCTTAGTTGAGGTAGTAATGGTTTACCAAAAGTACTATTGTCCCTCGTATCTATATACGAGTTACAGTATCACTGGGCCCCTTGATGGAGTAGGATTATCTGGATGCTATATAATTACAAGAGTAATTATATTTGATAAGTCTGCTCAAGATCGAGAAAAGATTTGAGTTTGCAAGGATGACACACATCTATCTTGAAACTAATCTGACACTGTGAGACAAAAGAATTAACACGACCAAAATGTTTAGTGGATCGTGATATTGTGTAGTACAACATCATCTGTGTAATTGGATGGTCATAGTGCAGATGTCAGATGTCTCCTATGATTATAGATGTTAAAATGATTTTAATTATATTTACCAACATAACACGGATCCTATTGGGTCACACCATATAGGAGTTAATCAGAGAATCTTAATGATTAATTATAAATTGGTTATAATTAATATTAAGATGGTTATAATTAATTATATGTGATATGATTAAATTATATATGTCATATAAGATGACAAGCAAAAACAACGGTTGAATTTATAAACGTATACGATACGTTGTATAAAATCATACCGAAACCCAACCGATACGAACCCTGAGAAATATAATTGTTGAGAACAATTATATATTTATATTTATTTATATATATTTAATTTAGATTTTAAATATTAATTATGGTTTTGAATTTGAGATGAAAGTCATTATCAAATTAAAACCCTAATTAAAAATTAATTAAAATCTTAATTAAAAAAAATAAATAAAAATAATAAAAAATGTCGGTAAAAAGGAATTATTTTGAAAATTAAATTTTAGATATTTTTGTTTTGCCACCTCTTAAGGGCAAATGGTCATTTTGTCTTTTTAGGAGTATTTTGGTAATCGGCCAACCTCCTCATTTTCCTATAAATAGAGGGGCATGGAGAGACAGAAAATCACATCAAAAATCGTATCATATCTATTAACTCAGGATTGAATTGATAAATATATTTTCTCTCTATCTCGGTTACAGTTATTTACAGGATTTGAAAAATAGTATTTTTGCAAAAGGAGCGGTATTTCATATTTGAATAACTGCGAGTCGTAAAGATATTTTATTTAGTCCTTATCTCGCTGAATAGTGTTTTTGCAGAATTCCACAATTTACGATATTTCTGGCAGAAGAAATAAACCGCTCTCTGGTGGTCCTAGTGGATCACCGATAGAGGTGTCAGACTCTGATACTTCGAAGAGAGGAGCTTCTCAGATTCAGTCTTCTAAGTCTGCTGCAATCCAATTTGAATTTGGATCAAGGTATAAATGTTATATTAATCTATTTAATTTGTAAGTAGATTAAAGTTTTAGAAATCAATTATGGAGTAGATCTATATAATGATTAAATCGGGTTTTGATGTCAAAGATAAATGGAAGGTGGACACCCTCGGTAGTTTATCTGACATACTTCGTTTAATCCTTAGCTTAAGTTAGAAGTAAAATTTTTGTTTTACGGTCTTTCCGCAGCTTAGGCCAATTGACGGGTTTGAACTGTTCATAACCCAGCAATGGTATCAGAGCACCAGGCTCTCCCGCTAATTGATTTTCTAAAAGTTATAACTTATGCAAATAATGTGCATATACCGCATATCGATTTAATTCTTAGATTTGCAGGTTAAGTCCAAAACCGATTAGAAATGAGATTTCCTTGGTTCGATTTTACCGACTGAAAAAGTTAAATATGATATAAGCTTTCTTTATGCTTTCTTTAAGTTTTCGTTTTAAAACACTTTCAACCGCGTTTGAGTATATCTAAGAATGTGATGAATCAATAGGGTACTCAAAGTAAGAGCTGTTAATCTCCACCCGTAAGAGATAAAAGTTATGTCATGATAGGTGTCTTATGACTCTTTCGACTGACCTCTTTTACGTGTCCTGATCAGCAGGCCCAAACGGGGACTTTGTAAAGTTATCAAATTACTCAAATATTTTTGAAATGGCAAAATGTAACTCTTTTGCATTTCGAAAATCTTTGGATAAGTAAAGTTAATTGAGGAGTGTGATGAAGCAATGAAGTACCTAAATTAAGAGTTGTTGCGTGTACGATGAGAAAGAAGATTCTATCTAAGAAATATTAGATTTAAAGTGGTCCCCGATGACCCTGATCTTTTCTGGGATCCCCTTTCCATAATACGACATCAAGCCCAATTGGGAACTGTGTGACATTACTAATTGATTTATGGACCGGAAAGAATATATGTTTGCGAAACCATATAAATTGTTTATGTGCTTTTAAACAGTATAAATGAGAACTGAGCATTGCTGCGAAATAAAGAATTAGAAACTGATAAATGATATACCGGATCAAGATCCAGTATATATGTAAATTGAGATTTACTGAATTGATGTGAACTGTATAAATAAGATTTATCACTTTCAATGAAACGTGAAAAGCGTGATGTCAAAGATAGATTTGTGAAGGAACTCACGGTAATCTTTCTGGCAGACGGCTTTCACATATCCGTAAGAGTGTCTTACAGTTAGTTTAAAGAACTGACTACTTAACAAACATAAGGTTATGAAAAAGGTTTTGATGCCAAAGATAAACTGAGGTGGATACTCTTGGTCGTTAATCTGACATACCTTTTTAGAATGCTTGCATTGTTTAATAAAATCAAACCCACACGAATTAAGTAGTATGTCCTTCTTACTCTATCATTCTCACACTATTGTTCATTGGTTGACGGTTCTCTACTCAGTAGGAGTCGCTTTTTACCTTTGGTGGTTAAGGGTTATGTAAGACATAACAAATCAAATAGAGTGAGGCTACTTACCAATGATTTCCAAAAAAAATTTGGGCTTGGGGCAAAGTCTTTGTTAAAAACATGTGATGTTTTAATGAAACCAAGAATCACAAAGTAAGGTGTGATTAACAAGATTGCTTACCTAAAATAACTAATAACTGAATTATGCGTAACAGCTAGCTTGTATATTGGTGAAAATAGGGATCTTGGTCCTATTGCAAAAGGAAATAGAACAAATTTGCAATGAGAGTTTTATTATTTGAATAGAACATTACATGAACAAAGCTAAAATCTTTACTGTTAACGTTGTAGAAATATGGCTATAAAATCGTCTATTACATTAAGGCGATAAAAGAAAGAATATGTCTTAAACTCACCAGTCTCTGCTAAGCCTAAGGATGGCAAAGCATATAAGGTCGCTTTGTACACCAAGCAAATAAAAGATGAGCTTGATATACAAAGTCTTCTTGTAGGTACTATAGGTCCTGAATTGCAGCGCTGATTCATGGACACCAAAACCTATGAGAGATTTAAAGTAACCAAATCCCTGTTAAGTCAGAAGTTGACTGAAGGCGGCTCTGTCGGCACTCACATGCTTCGTATGACGAGCGATGTTGAGCAACTGGAGAAGCTAAACGCCCCGTTGAGCAAAGAGTTTGCTACGGACGTTATCTTGCACTCACTCCCTTCCAGCTTTTCAGAGTTCATCATGAACTTCTACAAGCTGGAGATGGACAAGAGTCTGCAAGAGCTGCAAGGGATGCTCAGGATTGCAGATGATGACATGAAGAAGAGTTCTTCTGTTCTCATGATCCGAGCTGCTGAGAGGAAGATAAAAAGGGCCCCAAAGAAAGTGGCTTCTAAGTACAAGGGCAAAGGGAAAAAGATTGCTAAACCCAATCCTCCCAATGTAATGGTTTTTGTTGCCTCTGACTGCGATTATTGTAAAGTAAAGAGTCATTAGAAAAGTAACTGCCCAAAGTATCTAGTGGACTTGAAGTCTGGAAATGGTTCCAAACCTTCATCCTCAGGTATGTTTGTTATCGAAGTTAATGTTGTTGGGATTAATTCAATTGAGTTGGTGCAATTCAATTAGGGTATAAATCACATAAATCATTCCCTAATCTAACACAGTTGCAATTCAATTCAATTAACGTAACCATTGCGACATAAATGAGAAACAAAAGAGCGAAAGCGGGTTTACATACTTTCCATCTCCACCAGTCGTCTCCGGTCTTTAATCCTTGCAATGGTTGAGATGTCTTGAATCTTGGAAAGATGCTGAATTAATTATCAAATATTCATCAAATATTTGTAATTATATTCTCTCTAATTCTTTTCCAAATCCTAGTATTTACTACTGCAAATACATTCACGAATTTGGTACAAAATACATTTTATTCAATCATAAAGATAACGGGTGATCTAGACATTCAAATCATGCCTTACAGAAGGTCTCTTGCGGCCGCAATGAATTTCATTGTGGTAGCAATAGACTAGGCAACTCCACACTTGGCAACTTTCTGCCAAGTGTCTTGCGGCCGCAATGAGATCCATTGTGGCTGCAATAAATCATGCCAAAATGGCAGATTTGTTGCCTAATCTTCCCCTACTGTATTGCGACCACAATGGATCTTATTGCGGTCGCAATAGATTACGTTTTGTGTTATTTTGCTTGTGCTTTGATCCAAAATAGTTGGGTTTGGTCCAAACAATATTTCTGACTTTACACTAAGACCCATATATACAATTAATTGATCATAATCAGTCCATCAATAATTATAATCAATTTAGATAAGTTCTATATGCATTCGTGCCCAAAATCTTGGTGAAATACGTATAATGCCTTGTATATTAATTAATCACATTTAGCGGCATTTCCAACTGTTACTCCTCGTAACATTAGCGACAGTACGTGACATGTTTGTAATCATATAACACATAGTCCAACTTAATTTATTGGAATTAACGTCTTAATTCCAACAATCTCCCACATGGACAAGTATGGTCTATTTGATTACACATGTCTTGGATCTGGCCAGATCACTTTAAACTTTTCTGTCTTTCTGTTCGTATTTCCTTATAAATTCGGTCCACTAATCATACCAGCACAGGACTTAAACGATAGTCACCACAGTTCCTTCGTGGCTTTATCGATATAAATCACAGTACGAAATACTTTTAGATGACATGAATTAGACTGGTCATATAGCTCAGAAATTACACGAGAGTGTGATTTACGTGCCTATTTCCGAACAGGTCACCCTTTAGTTGTTAACTTTAGTTGAGGTCACAAACTTTAAGAAAAGAACACAATGAGATTCAAAAAATAACTTGTATATATATCAAAACTTGTTACAAATTACATAGCATGGAACATTAAAAAACAAAATCAAACTCCCACATTTTCCTAAACTATTCTAACATAGGTACTACGCCCATATGAGCAACATGCTCATGAAACTTCTTGGGTGGTAGTGCTTTTGTAAGGAGATCTGCAATCATGGAGTCTGTACCGATATGTTCCACCTTTAACTCATTGTTCTGAACTCTTTCCTTTACTGCCAGAAACTTGATGTTTATGTACTTAGACTTTGTCGAGCTTCTGTTGTTGTTGCATAAAGTACGGCTGAATTGTTGTCACACATCAACATAAGTGGCTTCTGGATGGTAGGAACTACCTGTAGCCTAATGACAAAATTCTTGAGCCATGCGTCATGGTTCGAGGCTTCGTAGCATGTAATGAACTCGGCAACCATGGTGGAAGGTGCTATGAGCGACTGTTTAGCACTCTTCCATGACACAACTCTGCCTGCCTTCATGAAGATGTATCCTAAAGTCGACTTTATGCTATCCAAGCAGCTTCCAAAATCAGAATCGATATATCCAATGACCTCGAGCTTTTTCGATCTCCGATATGTGAGAATATAGTCTCTTGTTTTCAGGTACCTCAGCACCATCTTCGCAGCTTTCCAATGCTCCATTCATGTATTACTTAAATATCGCCCTAACATTCCTGTAATGAAGGCTATGTCCAGTCTCGTGCACACTTGGGCATACATGATACTGCCTACAACAGACGCATAAGGGATGTATTTCATGGCAAGTCTTTCTGAATCAGTTTTAGGGCACTGAGCAAGACTGAACTTGTTTCCCTTAGCCATGGGTGTATCACCTGTTTTACAGTCTTTCATGCCATACATACTTAGCATTTTATCTATGTAATTTCTTTGGGATAGTCTCAGAACTCCTTCTGTTCTGACTCTCAATATCATTATCCCTAGGACAAATGAGGCATCATCAAGATCTTTCATCTCAAAGTTTCTAAATAGAAAGTTCTTAGTTTGATGCAACATCTCATTGTCATTATTAGCTAGTAGTATGTCATCAACGTATAAGACCATAAACGTGAACTTGCTCCCACAGAACTTAAGATAAATGCATTCATCAACTAAGTTAGACTCGAAACCGTATGAGCTAACTATGTTATGAAATTTCAAGTACCATTATCGATATGCTTGTTTGAGCCTATAGATGGATTTCTTAAGCCGGCATACCATGGACTTTGGGTCGCCGACCACAAAGTTTTCTGGTTGCCTCATGTAGATGGTTTTCTCAATGTCACTATTGAAAAAAGCTGTCTTTACATCCGTTTGATAGAGCTCTAAGTTATAATGCGCTACCAATGCCAATATGATTCTCAACGAATCTTTCGATAATACTGGAGAGAAGGTTTCATTGTAATCAATACCTTCTTTCTATGTGAAACTCTTGGCGACAAGATGTGCTTTGTATTTTTCAACATTGCCTTTAGAATCCTGTTTGGTCTTCAATATCCACTTACAACCAACGGTCTTCTTGTCCTTAGGCAAAGAAACAATATCCCACACGTCATTGTCGTTCATTGATTTCATCTCTTCATTCATCGCATTGATCCACTTATGAGAGTTAGAACTTTCCATAGCTTGTTTGATATATCTTGGGTCATTTTCAAACATGCCAATGTCAAATTCATATTCTTGGAGATATGCAAATCTTCCAGTAAATCAGTTCTCTCTAGTGGACCTTCTTATTTGAATTGGTTCTGTAATTTCTTGAGGAGTATTTACATGAACATCATTACTTAATTTCGAATTTCCCACAGGCTCAAGGCCAATAACATTGTCCATGACAATGTTGCTATTTGGGATTGGTTCGGGTCCATTTGTGTCCATGTTATCTTGTGAAATTTGAGAAGGGAGTGAAGTTTGCCTATTGACATAAGATGCATTTTCAGGATTTATCAATATTGGAATAGTGACTAAGTCCGGACGAAGGGCCGAAGTGTCATTATCCCTCTCTTCCTCAAAAATGTCATCCATGTTCATATCTCCCCCTACAAACTCATTATCCTCGAAAAATTTCGCATTTACTGTCTCAAATATCGTACGTTCTGTTGGATTATAAAACTTATATCCTCTAGATCTTTCAGAGTATCCAACGAAATAGCAACTAATAGTTCTTTCATCCAGTTTTTTTCTGTCGACCTATAAGGCCTTGCTTCTGCTGGACATTCCCAAATCCGAAAATGATTTAGACTAGGCTTGCGCCCAAAATAAATCTCAAATGGAGTTTTATTAGTTTCTTTAGTTGGGACTCTGTTGAGAATATACGCAGTTTTTAAGTCTTCTCCCCACAAACTTTATGGTAAAGTCGTACGACATACTTCTTCCCATGTCTTTGAGGGTGCGATTTTGCCTTTCAGCAACACCATTTATTGTAGGCGATCCTGACAATGTATATTGTGGCACAATACTGCATTCCTCTAAGTATTTTGCGAAAAATCCTGGACATTATTCTTCTGACCCGTCATATCTGCCGTAGTATTCACCACCACGATCAGATATGACGGCTTTAATGTGTTTGTTAAGTTGTAACTCAACTTTCGCTTTATAACTTTGGAACATGTCTAGTGTTTCAGCCTTTTTCTTAACCAAGTAGATGTGTCCATATCTTGAATAATCATCTATGAATGTGATAAAATACCGGTGACCATTTTTTGTGGCCTTTGGAAAAAGGATCACAGATATCGATATGTATCAATTCTAAGAGATCATTACACCTTTTGCCATCATACTTGCGTTTATTAGTTTGTTTTCCCTTTATACTATTTACACATTCTTTGAAATTAGTAAAGTCTAAAGGTGCGAGAATATCATTAGATACAAGATGTTGGATTTTTTGCTTAGATATATGTCCCAAGCGTCTGTGCCATAATGTGGCCGAATTCTCGTTAGTTAATTTTCGTTTTCTAGTTTCAATGCACAGGGCTTATGTATGTGAAGTGTCTATTTCAAAAAAATAAAGATTATCGTAAGAACATAAAGAACCAGAAGCAACTTGTTTTGAATTTTGAAACAAACTGAAATTTCCATTACCAAATGAAATACAAAACCATTCTTGTCCAAATAGGACTAGAAATTAGGTTCCTTCGAAAGGAAGGAACCACTAATGCATCAAAATACAAATAAAATCCAGTCCTACACAATAATCTAAATTTTCCTATGCCTTCAACTTCAACCTTCCTGCCATCTCCCACATAAATGTGTTGCTCAGCTTGATTTGGCTTTCGAAGGTTTAGGCAATCCTGCATGGATATACTGATGTTAGATGTTGCACCTGAGTCTAACCACCAAGTATATTTTGAAATCGTACTTAAAAGTAACTTCAGAACTAACTAAGTCATGACACATACCTTTCTTTTTCAACCACGAAGCATAGTTGGTACAGTGTATCTTGATGTGCCCGGAATTCTTGCAAAAGTGACAAGTAACCTTACTTCCCGATTTCTCAGGAGTATTGTCAACCTTCTGCTTCTTTTCTGCAGTCTCTTTAACGGGATCTTTTCTCTTATTCTTACGCTTGTCCTTTCTGGGATTAGGTGTTACAACATGAGCCTCATCTCCCTTAGCCAATTTATGTCTCTCCTCCTCCTGAACCAACTGAGCTTCAAGCTCAGACATTGTCCATTTTTCTTTCAGACAGTTGTAAGTCATAGCGAATTGACTGAAGGAGGGAGGAAGAGACATGAAAATGTATTCATTGAGAAGATCATCAAAGAAATTGAACTCGTGCGCAAGAAGTGCACATTGGAGCTTGATCATTTCAGTGATGTGCTCCCTAATCCCAGTTTTCCTCTTGTACTTCAGAGTGTGAAGTTTAGTCATGAGCGTACGAATTTGCGTCCGCTTGCTCACGATAAACTTCTGCTCCAAAGCACTAAGGTACTTCTTAGCGCCAGAATCCTAATCAGGAATACAACCTTGGAGTGTTTAATGGGTTGTCATTTTCATGATCATAAGGCACATCTTGTCGTTATGACCCCAGTCCTCCATGTCAGCCTTTTCAGGGGAGATGGGCTCCTTTCCAGCTAGCACGGGGCGGTCATAACGTAATGCCCGATCATACTTCATCATCTCCAGAAACAGCCTAAGTTTGGATTCCCATTGGTGAAAGTTTGACCCTTGTAGGGACGAAATCTGATTCATCATTGCCAAATTATCCGGAAAATTTTAGAAAACAAGAGAAATATCAATTTATGCGTCATGTTCCTTAATCACAATTTACAAACCTATTTAAAGGCCTTGAACAAAAAGAACTCTAAATGACTCCATTAATTTCATTTTAACCAACAATACTATCCAGCATGAGGCCCCGAAGGAGGCAGTCAATAATCTTAGATATCGTGGTGTTATGCACAATTACAAATGAGACTTATTGTCTCTCTTGCCGATGGGTCCGATTGGCATATCCATGTACTAGTGATCAGGTCAGTCAAGTGAGGGAGGTGAGTCACAAGCAGACTACTTAAGTACCAAGCCTCAAATGATTTTCTAGACATCACTAGCACATAGCTTATCATTACTTTTCTTTATGCACCTTACTTTATGTGTATTAGCAACTACTTAATGAGTCAATCCTCCGAAGGGAGCAATTAACAATATGTTACTTGAATACCATATTTTAATCTTAATCAAAACCTTTTAGAATTTAGCAATTTTATCTCGACTTTTATTAGCTTTTATACTAATTATGGATATATAGCTAAATTATATATATATATATATATATATATATATATATATATTAAGATTAAAAATAGTATTAATTTTGTAGCAAAATTAATTGTAATTATATATAAGTAAATTATATATATATCCTAAATTACAATTAATTTACACTACTTCTAATTAAGAAAAGATAGATTTTCGAAAAATTGGCACAATTAACCTGTCAATTCAATTATTTTGAGCCAATTTCCAGACTGCTTGCGACCGCAATAATAGCCATTACGATCGCAATATCCCTGTTAATTCAATTCTCTGGATTTTCCAGAAAAACAGTGCAAAAATATGCTCTATTGCCGGCATAATTACCCTAGGTTGTGGCCGTAATCATCCCTGTCAATTAAATTTGTTCACAGCCAGCAACCCAGAGTTATTATGGCCGTAATAATAGTCATTACAGTCACAATATATCACCTGTCAGTTCAAATTTGTACTTAGCCCACAACAGTACTGGAATTCCTTGTCCTTGCGGCCGCAATATCATTTCTTATGGCCGCAATAGACCTTGATTTAGAACAAAAATTGTCTGTTTTGGAAATAAACTTTTCTGGATAATTTGTTTCGAATTTTCAACCAATATTATTGCATTTATTTCTCAAAAATAATTTTAATTTGTCAAATAATTGTTCCTAATATTAATTAAACAATTAATATGAATAATATCAATTTTAAATTAGCATAAAATGCGAGAAAATTTGATAAAAATCCAATTAATGTTCAATTAATTCACAAAAGAAACAATTACTCACAAAAATTAAGAGAATATCACCAAAAATACAATAATTAAATCCGATAAGTTCAGTAAATCACAAATTCTCAAATATGCGCAACGCGATGGCTCTGATATCACATGTTGAGATTAATTCAATTGAGTTGGTGCATGTGGGTGTGTGTGTGTTGTAAGTCTACGAGCAATCAATCAAAAAAAAACTAAAATTTCCATTATATAATAATACTGATGATGATGATCATAGGATATATATCTGGTAGAAACCTTCAATTTTAATGTATCTTTATTTAATATTATAAATCAGTATCTTCATTGAAATTGAATAATTAAATTCATCCTGAAACAGTAAATGCATTCTCAATTACTTGATAGTAATACAACATGCCATAAATTTGAATCAGATTGAAAAAAATATTTTGCCTTTCATCGTTCAATTTAAAAAAATTCCAACTCTCAAGTTTTAATGATGCATGGATATGTGACCAATTAATTTTCATAAGGAATATGACAATTGAATAATTGAACCCGACCTAAACCTAATTAAATAATGGGAGATACGGGACCCACACGCATGGCAATCATGCATGCCAAATTGCTAATGCGCAATAAATCGAATCCATTCAACCCATTTTCTGTTGCATTGCATTCAGAGAGCAACTATTTTTCAAATTCGACGTATACGCGCGAATGCAAGCATTCATGTTGACATGTTGTATACATATATATACACGGTATGTGCGGTTGAATTTCAACTCTCAATTCATGTCCATTCCACACCTAAAAATGTCGTTATGAAATATCATTTTTTGATCATAATATAACAATTTTAATCACAAACTTTTTTAATTTTATCATCTTCTGTTATAGTTTAGTTCCTAAGTTTCATTTTTTAAATTTGATTTTTATTTTTATTTTTGCAACATTCCGTTATTAATTGTATAGTCCCCATAGCACGGAGTGTCAATATTCCTATGTTATTGTGCTTGTTCTTTTTGTTGATGTTGTTCTTGTTCTCGTTATTGTTCTCGCTATCGTTCTTGTTTTGATTATTGTTATTGTTTGTTTTTGCTATCATTATTGTCATTGTGCTTGATATTGTTTTTGTTCTTGTATTTGTATTTGTTTTTCTTGTTCTTTTTGTTGTTATTGTTATTGTAATTGTTATTATTCTTGCTATTGTTATTGTTATTTTTGTTAGTGCTATTAATATTGTTATTATTATTGTTATTGTTATTATTATTGTTTTGGTTAATGTTATTTTATTTTTGTTCTTGTTCTTGTACTTTTTTGTTCTTATTGTTTTTGTTCTTGTTCATCTTCTTCTTCTTATTATTATTGATCTTGTTCGTGTTCTTGCTCTTGTTCTTGTTACTATTAACGTTATTGTTATTATTATTGTTACTGGTATTGCTATTGTTATTGTTAGGGTTACTGCTATCGTTATTATTTTTGTTCGCGTTCTTGTTTCGTTTGTTTTCTTGTTCTTGTTCTTGTTCTTTTTCTTATTCTTGCTCTTTCTTATTGTTGGGATTATTATTGTTCTTGTTCTTTTTATTGTTCTTATTCTTGTTCATGTTATTATAATTGTTATTGTTATTTTTATTATTATTGTCATTGTCATTGTCGTATTCTTGTTCTTATTATATTGTTTGTACTTTTATTGTTATACAATTTGTTCTTATCTCATTGTTGTTCACATTGTCATTATTTTTGTTATTTTTATTGTCATTATTTTTATTCTTGTTCTTGATCGTGTTCATGTTCTTGTTTTTGCAGAAAATCTCTACTCTCACATGAGCGAGCGACATTTTTTGTTCTTGTTCTTGTTGTTGTTCTTGATCTTGTTCATGTTCTTGTACTTGACTATGTCACTTTATATATGCACTTTGATCACTTGCAGGGGCAGAACCAGAAAACCAATTAGGGGGGCCGATTTGCAACTATAGTCAAGTAATGCTCGCCACCAATCAATTGACCCAACTAGTCGTAATGCTCTAGTTGAACATGCAAACCCTTCGCTATTGATGGCTCCAAATCCTTATCTCGCATGCCATGTTCCAACATCAAATTGCGGAAACCAATTCCTTGGTCGATGTCTTCAATGTTTCCGTGACATGTTCGAAGAATTTTTCTCGCGAATATTTTGATGACATTATTGGCATTATGTGCAATAACACCAATAGCTTCCCTTGAGAGATTGAGGTTACGAAGCACCTAATAATACAATTGAGTTAGTAATTTACATTATTTGAGGCAAAAATATAAGAAAAAAGTAGATGGATTTACTGTTTGTTGCACAACTTCGCGTTGCATGTTAAAAGTTCTTTCAATTCCACACTCTTGTGGTGCTAGCGGGTTGAAGACATTTCTAGTAGTTGACCCTCTCTAATATATCGTTCGCATGCCTTCATGTTTGAACCATGTCAAGTAATGTTTCCAAGGGCCATTAAACCGTGTCCCAAATCAATGGTATTGGCCAACCTATTCGCCCACGTTTGAATGTAGCCCTCATGATATATCTCCCAATCACGCCCCTCTGTTTTTTTTATTGTGGCATACGTTATGAAGACAATCGCAATCAGGAGGTGGCAATGGAGGCGGGACTTGAGTTTGGAAATTAAATTATCGCGCAATTCTTGCTGGATCGTGCCACTCGACAATCTAGAAAAAGTGAGTGGCTCCCGATAATAAAAAAGACTCAAATGGTCTTGCTTATTACATATTGGGGGGCAAGGTTTCTACAACGTCTTCATCGTAAGGCCACCATTCTGGACCATTCTCATCAAGTCGCTCAAATCGCCACCTATAACATTTTGAATAATGTTAGAATATATAGTTATTAAAGAATGTAAAGTCATTGAAGTAGTCACAAAATACCTATAAAGTGTGATACTTACGTGCAGTTCGTCTTCGTAATCGTGGGTCGGGCCCTTCCCTCTTACCCCATACGGCATAGCACCGTGTAAAGCCTTCGCCCTCGAATGTCTACCTTGATGTTTCTCAATCGAGCAAGATGATTGAGATGGAATCTCTCAAGAATTGGGGCAATTCGCTCGTCGTACATGAAAGACATGGACCCGGCCTTCGTCTCCATAACAAACGTTGGCTACATTTATATACAAAAATAATGTATTATAATTAAATGAAATTAAAATTATGCAATTGAATAAATTAAGAAGATAGATCTATTAACCTCGTCATAGGCTCAGTTGGATGCATATGTGGGATTGAGAGATCGTAGTAGAGACCCTACGTACGAAATCTCACGTGGAGGTGACAAATCGCCTTCACCTCTATCACCCATTCCGGCTCGGCCTCGGCCTCTACCACCTCTACATGTTTCTCTTGCCATGACTATATTAACACATATAAGAACTATTTAATTGGTAAAAATTGGTACGATACCAAATTTATAATAATTTGGTACCAACATAAGAACCGTTTAGTTATTAAAACTAATTGGTACCAATTGAACTATTTAATTATTACAACTTAATTTGGTACAAAGTCAACATGCAATCAACAATAATCAACCATAATCACCAATAATTCATAAAAATCTATAATAATCGATAAAATTAACCATCAACCAATAATAATCTACCATAATCAATAATAATGAATAAATAGTACTAATAACACCCAATTTCATGGCATGCAACTACCATGGCTAAATTTTACAAAAATAAAGGAAAAACTAACCTTTAATTGGAGAGGGAGAGCAAGGAGAGGAGATGAAGAGCAAGCAAGAGCAAGAAAAATCAAGGAGAAGGAGAAGTAGAAATAGGGAGTAGAGGGGGCGAATTGGGAGAGAAATTAGGTTAGGGACAAGTTTGGGGGAAAAAAATAGATGTGGAAGGGGAACTTGGGGTTTTGTACTTGCAGAAACCAGGGGCGTAACTAATACTTGCGCCTCTAAGTGCTGGATCAAATGCATGCGCCCCTAAATTATTTCAAAAAAATGGTCAGCAGGAGGATTCGAATCCATGCCCTCACCAAAACCCAACGCCTCTAACAAAACCCCCCTGCCACTAGATCATTTATGATTCTCGAAAAGTTTAGTAGATGTTTAATATTAGTAGGTTCTAAACTTATGAATTTCTATAATAATAAGTACTTTAATACTATAAATATATTATTAATTTTGAAATAATATTTAAAGTATATGTTTAATATTATAGTAATATATTATAAATATACATATATTAATAATTTGTTTTATATTAAATTTATTATTAATTTGTTTAATAACAAATATATTACAAATTAGTACAGTAATAAATATAATCAATATATTATTACTTCTATTAATACTATTTATATATATTTAATGATACTATATGTTATTAATTTATATATTAATAAATACAATAAATTTATATATTAATACTATTTATTAATAATTATTAAATTGTATATAAATATTATTAACTTAGCAAAAAATATTGTCAACAACACTTAGAGGCGCAACTATTACTTGCGCCCCTAAGTATAGGACCCACATCTGAAAAAAATTGCTGCAAAATGCTTTGAATTCAAGAGAAAAAACGAATCTTCTCAGGAGCGCAATTAATAGTTGCGCCCTTAGCCCTCTGTGCAATTTTTAGAATCCTATTGGTCTTATCTATTGAACTTTTTTTATCTTTAACCCTCTATTAAATTTTCCCTTTAACACCCCGGCACAACTGTTATTAAAGCTTTTTTTAATCTATATAAAAGCCTAAATCTACAGTAGTGTGGCGTATAAATCGTTTATACTATAAATCCTATCCACTGCCTATTGGGCTGTGTTGCACAGTTGCGGGTACGAGTATCGTATCGGATACGGTGCGGTTGCGGCGATACTTCAATTTCAAAAAATCTTGAATACGGATGCGGCTATATATAATAAATTTAAAATAAAAAATGAATAATATTATAAACAAATAGATTTAAAAAACAAAAACAAACAAATAAATAAGCACCCAGCCGCACTTGAGGAGCACCCAGACGCACCCGAGGAGCACCCAGCCACACCTAGAATTGCACCATGCCGCATCCGAGGAGCACCAGAGCTGCACCTGCACCGGATACGCACCCGATTCCAGACACACACTTCCTCTGTTATTATTGATTGCAATCTTCACTTTCTTCCTCACACATTAATGACTAATGAGTAATATATGATTGCACTTATTTCTTCGATTTTTTTTTTTTTTTCTTTGAGAAGATCTTCGATTGTTTTCAATATCGGTTCAATAAAATCTTAAAGTCGCACCTGCTGCACACTGTACTGTGAAGTGTCTGATGCAACAGATCGTTTTATCCTAAGCGATAAATTAGATCAATAGATTGAATTAGTGAAATGACGCTGCCATGATCATAACATGACCGCGTGCTAAAAGATTTGTTACGAAATGTAAAAAAAAATAAAAACAAAATCGCTCGATCGTTTAGTTGTAGACTTGTAGGTCGTTAGAGCAGTTTGATCTCGTAGTCATATCTTTTGTATTATCAGCATGTACATCAAGTAATTATATATCATAATATGTCTTTTTTTTATAAATTAAGGAACTCTTGGTGCAAATAATATAGTAGCTCAAGTGATCATAAGTAATTAGAATGATTTCAAAAGTTCTGAGTTCAAACTTTCATGAAAATATATATATATATATATATATATATATATATATATATATAACACTTTAAAAAATGAATGTAAATCCTTTTCCCTTAATAAAAAGGGACTTTGTCTAAAAGAAAAGGACCTCTTTGTATTAGGAAAGATTCGAGACCAATTATTTTAAGATGTCTAATCTACTTTCAGCGTTTGTCAAAATTTGAACTCGCCAAAATTTTAATAAACATGTTTTTCTTACAATTAATTAATAGATTTTAATTTTGAACTAGCATGTTTCATTACTGCAATAGTTAATAATAAAAAAATTCTTACAATTCGTTTAATATTTTATTATAGCATACTCATCTGGCATTTCGATGTATGTAACAAGTAGATATAAATTGTTATGAATACAAACTTCATCGTTTTAATTTAATTGCTAAACAAAAAATGGTGTGATTCTGATTCAACACAAAAAGAAATTAAAATATTTCAAAGAAATAAGAAAAGTATATGCACCAACAGGTGTTGTAAAAATTTTGTAACTTATGTGTCACAAATATTTAATGCTGGCATGATGACGTGGCATATATTGAAGAGCCGTCAATCCAACTGCCACATTAATTGCTAGTGTCATTTAGCGGTGCGGTTCCTTTTTATTCTTTCTTTCTTCCTTTATTTCTTTTATTTTCAAAAGGCGCAACTGTTTTTAAATGCCAACAAATAAAACACAAAATTAAATCTATTTAGCAAAATTTGTACAATAGTCAAACATGTCTAGTACTCTAGTGTAATGACTAATGATAAGTCAAAAGATTTTTATGGAAACTGAATTCACAGTGTAAGTGTGGTATATATATATATATGTGTGGTATATAGCAAAACAATCCTTGACTATAATATATTAATATCAGACAGCGCTTGATTCGCTGAATAGGTAAGCGAATAAGCATGCAGTTCTGAATTGGTGATCATAAATCCATAAACACAACACAGGCGACACGGAAGCGGATTCTCTGCCATGCAGCGGTAACGAACGTTCATGATTTTCTGCGCTGTAAGTTACGAACGGATCAAATTTGATTCAGAAGAATCTGATATTATAAAGTTCAACTTGCATGAATCTCGATGCAAATCAAAAACTGAAATTTATCGCGGAGCAAGCACAGTATTTGTAATATCAGTTGTCTGATTGGCTCGTATACATTTCAACAGTGACAAGCTAGCTAGCTAGCTGCTCAAACAATAATTTCCATACCATAGTTGAATTGAATAATTGAATAAATGAATAAATAATATATAAATATATAAACAAATATAAATATAGGCTTAGTTACCCAGCTCAGCTCAGCTAACACTTTTCAGCATGCAAAATTGGACAAGTAGAAACGACTTGTTTTGGTATGGTATGCAATGTTTTTCCAACATGAATATAAAAATAATGTAATGTAAATATGTAATGGTCAAACTTCAAAGATATTTTGTATATATGTTAGGCAGGTAGCATTATCAATCAACAAATCAAGGTCATCTTAATTTTCTTTTAAATTTGAGGAGAAGACGGTTAGTTAATCAATTAACATCTAAGATATGAAAACAAGGTACGTATGTATGAATTTCTTCTTTTTACTTTCGGTGCTTTAATTAATTAATATTGCAAAAAGAGGAATTAAACAACGACTTTGAATGCTGTTAAGGATCGATCTTACTAGTTAATTACTAGCTAGGCTTCCTATTTCGAGTGGATAAGTTTTTGAACCAAGTGAATTAGAATTAATGTGACTTTGAATAACCACACCATTAATTTCGGTTTGGTTTGTTTTGTTGGGATGCCTTTTTGGTCGTGACTCTGACTCGTGATTGAGAAAAAGAAAGTGTGATTGTTAATTAATATATATATATTATATGGCGATGTACGTAGAAGAGCATCAGAGTTCAGTTCTCAAACAATTACACATGCAAATTAGATCACTGGATCATAGATTGCTATGTATTATGCATTTATGCGCGCGGTATATGATATTAAATCGGAAGGACTGACATTCTTAGAATATAGCTTTTGTGCTGACAGACCATGTATGAATTATGATTGCTTTCTTACTGAATGCAAGCCGGAGTTTCGTGTCAAGACTTTCTTTAACTAGGTTTAGAGGTTTGTACCGGTACAGAGGTCTGTACCGGTCGAGACAGTTCTTTTGGTAGTTTATGGAATTAAGCATTGTGATGTTACTCTAAGAACTTTTAGTTTGTAATAGAAATTGGTTTCAATGAAACCGATGAATATCCTCCACTTTTTCTCAAAAAAAGAAGACTTTCTTTAACAAAAAGAAAAGAAAATAATATTTGCTTTGGCTATGATTGGTTAGATCTTAAGAGGGGGTAAAGATGCATATTTTTCTTTTTAATGGTGGAAAACACAGGTGCCTCCTAAGATCAGCAAAGTAATTATGTAAATTCTCATCAAACATATATATAACGTTCATCATTTATTTGTCAATTGAACATATGGGTAGAAGCTTGGATTTTTTATTGGCAGCTTTCAAACTTTTTTTTTCCAAAATAAACATTATGCAATATGGAGATGGAAAAAAATATTTACAATTTGAGAAAATTTAAAAAAATATGTCCTACTCTGAATTTTTCTTTCAAAAATATACCTCTAAAGTTAGAGTAAAAAATTACAAAAATATTGAAATGACACAAAATAATACAATTATATATCTTATACCAAAATGGCAAAATCTTACCCTACCTTATTGGAAATTCTGAATCCATCTTTGATTGCTATAAAATATGGCACTTGTGGGGCTTTTTAGCAAACGAAGATCGAGTGGTGAGTCCATTTGGGGTATGTTTTCCCGACACTGCTATTTGGTACCAAACAAGCGATTCTCTGGAGAGATTTTTTCTCTTGAGAGACGAGAAGTTTTGATCTGAATCGTCGAATAAAAAATCAACGATCTTGATTAATAATACTAAAATCTCATTGAATCATATCATTGACAGTCGAGCGTTGATCTTTAATCCGACAGTTTAGATGATCTCTCTTGAATTAAAAACTCCGTTATCTTCTGTTAATCTGCACTCGTATCATAAAGTTCTACTTCTTTTCTTTTATTTTTTTTTTTGGTAACGATGAAGATCAGGCCTCTCAAAATGCTAATTTTTTTTATAATTAAAATGAATGCAGTATACTGACCTGCTGACGTCCTCTCAAGGTTAATTATTTTATGACATTTTTAGATGAAATGGTTCGTTTCGAATTGAAAAACCAAAGATTTGTGATCCGGTCTAAACAAAACAAGGCCCATTAAGCGAATTATGGGCTGGAAACCTTGGGTTGGGTTTATTACTGGGCTAAATTTTCGTTCTTTAAATGACAGTTTGACATGCACCTAATTCCCAATTCTACTGCAGCTCGTCTATATTGTGCATTTGCACGAACACCATGGTACATCCAAACAAACATCTGAAAAAACAACAATCTGTAGCTGGAACAACCTCTCTAATTTTTTAAATAGTGGCTTCCTTAAGGCAGCAGCTATATGCATTTCAAAACAGACTAACAAGAGGGATAAAAAGGTGTATCAATTATGCCAGTTACAACAGCTTTTGCCATGCACAAGCGACACTATCAGAATTTATTCTGGATACCTTTAACACTATCTATGATGGATCTTATTTTCCTGTATGCCAGTATTGCTTGTTTACAAGAGAACTCACTGCACACTGTAGTATTACCTCAGGTATGTTTCTTCTGTCTTTTGTCTTGCTATTCCTTTCAGTTCACCTCTTTTTTCTTACTGACACCAGCATGGATCCTGGATATGGTTCATATCAGACAAAATTTTGCAGTACCTGCTCATGAAATAATTAAAATCTTTTAGTTTTATTAAATCACACACTAGTCATGCACATCCGAGCAGATTTTATAACGGCCGAAGTAAGAGGCACATGAGAAGTTTCAGGTATTACCCAGAACCAGAATTAGAAGACATAACAGGGTTACTAGAAATGCACCACTAAATCCCAGTTCCACCAAAAATTATGCAATACCAAATTGCATTCAAGACAAGCCCATAACAATAGAACTAGTTGATGGTTTTTTTTTACTATGATGACAAGACAAGATTGCCTCCATAAGCACAAGCACAAACTAGAAATTTTGTTGCAAATATTCATGTGTATTTGTCAAAAAAAATTGCAAAAATAACTATGTATTTTTAAAAATCTGTGTCATTTTTCCCCTTCAAATTTTTTTATAGATTTTGTCCCTCTTGACGAAAATCCTGAATCTGCTCCTGAGAAAGCCTGTACAAGGTTGTCAAGCAGAGCCAAAGCTCTCTTCTGTTGAGATCATACAAATAAATGAAATTATTTTAGCAGCTTTAAAATACTAAAATAATTTTACTATTTTAAAAATAGATTTATTTTACTATTTTAAAATTTCGAAGTTAAAAGAACTAACAAAAATATTACTGAAACCATCATTCGCTTAATCAGTTTTTATTAACTAAAACTATATTGTTGTATTATTTTTTCGTGAGTTCTTGCTAAAACAACAGTGAAACCATTATCGTCATAATCATTTTTTAAACTAAAACAGTACCTGAAGCACCCTCTAAGTCATAAGTTCTTGTTTCGCATTGAACAAAAATACAGCCAAGGCACTTGCTGCAGAAGTAACCAAAAAGAGGGAACTCAATAGGTGTTAATTACTCGCTGACGTGGAGGTAATTGTATTTAATATTGGCAATTACACATTAATTGGGTAGGAAAAGTGGAAAACCTTAGAGGAGATGTATTTAATGACTCAACTAATCCAGATAAAAGCTACAAAAATACAAATAAAGCCAAGTGGAAGTTACTGGTGTTGGAAAATCTCAATTGAAGCTAAATCTGGTTTTACATGAGACAACTCCGTATGAAGATTTTAAAATGTTGTCTTTTAGATTATCGCACCGTAACGTGCCGTGCCGTCAGACACAAGTTAGAATTCTTTTATTTCAGCGCGGAAAAAATTCAGCCCACGTGGCCACATCTCGTCCTTCGGTTTTCCTTGAGATGCGTCACGACTCACGCGTGCTTATCCGGTATCAAACCCCCTCTACAAAATTAACACTTGGAGAGGGATCCCATCTTCTTATCAAAATAGTATGTTAAAGCTAGGATCAAGTTCTATATGACTTATATTTTCATAATGCGTCTGACAAACAAGGTTAAAAGGAACTAGATATTTGATACTATCACTTCATGATGTATACTATTGATTTTACTGCCATCTATTAAGGTGAGTTACTTATTTCATCTTATTTCACCTTGAACCTAATCAAAACAATAATAATTCTAATGGTTAAAAAACATTATAAACAATATGCATTGTGATCTAAATTATAGATACTTACGGGAGATCAATGTCACCAGTGTATGCAATCATACAGTAACAGAAACAAATGCTCTAAACTATAGACCAAGAGAAAATGCATTCAATTTATTAACTTTGCACAAGGCAGGCATGATAGGTGGCAAATAACCATCAAATTGAGCTTAAAACATGTTCCCCAGTCTCTCTACACATACAAAAAGGGGAAAAGTGGGAAATGCAAAAGGGAAAGAAAAACTAATTTTTGGGGATGTTTTTTCCAACGATTTTAGCTGGTGTAATTCGAAGAAGATTGCCAGGCTTTCCTGGTACAGCTCCCTTAATCAATATTGCCCGGAGTTCAGTGTCAATCTTGACGATTGGAAGCTTTCTGATCTTGGTTTTCACTCCCCCCATTCTCCCAGGCATTTTCTTCCCTTTGTACACACGGCCTGGAGTGGTACCCGCACCGATAGAACCCAACTGTCTGTGACTCTTTGACCCGTGCGTCATAGGTCCTCGTGCAAAATTGTGCCTCTTGATGCCACCTGTCAAAATTATGGTCAGAAAAGGATTACTGTTGATCATGGTTTAAATATAAATTTTTAAGCTAGCATCTGGCAATAAATTGCACTACAATGAGATCACATACACAACAATTGAAGAATAATGGCAACAAATGTAATTATTTTTTAAGCCCTCGGCTCTGACTCACCAAAACAAAAAGGGTTTAATCATCTCAAAACAAATGGCTCAAATAAACACAGCTTATTATTTCCCTTGCTCATAAAGAGCTATTTAATTTGATAGATTTCCAAACCAAATGTCCCAAATTGAGTCGAAAAATAACAGCAGCAGATGTAGGCTGACGGTAGGTCCTAGAATCCAAAAGACAATTGAGTTGAACAGTATTACAAAATGCAGAATAATAATTCAAGCCCTATCTCTATGCAAAGTATTTAGCCTTAATGCCAATGCAAGTCATTATGCCATTCTCTTAAATTTTTCATTGAGTATTACAATCACAGGGTGCATGTACCAGCAAAAAGGAAAATAAACTCCTCCAATGCAATATTATGAAATCAAATTAATGAAATACCTTGGAAGCCTTTGCCGATGGATTTGCCAGAGACGTCGACAAGGTCGCCCTCCTTGAAAATCTCCTCAATTGCCAGCAGCTGGCCAGGTTCAAAGCCATCAACAGACAGTAGCCGGAACTCCTGCAAATGGCGCATGGGGATGGACCCTGTCTTTTGCAAATGTCCCAGCTCTGGCTTTGTGAGCTTTGTGTCCCGCACTCTTCTGTAACCCACCTGCACTGCATCATACCTGTCATGCAAACTACAAATCAATCCCAACTCCCAAATTTCCCCAACATTAGGGGCTTCATCATGCGTCAGTATATTTGTCTGTAAATAATTGTAACTACAGCAACTGCAACTTCTGCGATTGGAATGCTATAGCTTTATGTAAGATTTCGACTTCTCTTTGGACCCCATTATTCTGAGCAACAGATGTTAAAGAACAGATAAATTTCCAAGCTAGAGCATATTTTAAAAAATTGGTCCAATACATGTGAAAAAGAGGTGCCCTGTAGTAAAAGCAGTTAGGGAAGTTTTCAAAGAGTTCTATTTTTATGCTTCTGAAATTGCAGCTTGCACAAACAAGTATAGAGCACAATTTGGAATTTCAAAAAACAAACTATACCTTATATGTACAGGAATGAAAAAGAAAAGAAAGAAACGACCGCAATGCAAAAGGCAGGAGATCATGGACTTAATGTAAACACGACGGCTTAGTTTCAATTTGAATAGTTTCATAATTATGAGGTCATTATAACAAGGAGATTTGTTAGCTCTTTCCTAGAAGTCCTAACAAACAAATTTTGAAACAACACTGTACCAAAAACTAGCAGAGGAAATGGGAGCAACATACAGCAGTCAAAATTGGTAGAAAACTGATAAAAATGAGACCACCAGTTTGCAGTTGTGTGGTATGGATATGAAAAAAATAGCACATTTTAGCAACATACAGCAGTCCAAAGCAAACATGAGAAGATGCAAAACTGCAGTAAAGCAAGCACTTACTGACCTATCTAAGTGGGGGCAACTTTAAAATGCGGAGGCTTATTGGTACCCCAAATTTTAATAGAAAAGGCTTAGTTCTTAATAGAAATTGTAAAGAGAGGGAATGAGAGAAATGAATTGTATTGATCTTGTGTTATTGATTACAAATACAAGGATCTATTTATAGTCTTGAATAGACTAGTATCCTAACCATCACCCACATTGTACAATCTCTATTATCTATTTATCTCCTATCATCAATTACATGATAATCATCTACATAATTTGCACCTAACAATATCTCCAATGTATATTCCTAACATCCCCCTCAAGCTCATCGTGTGGTACGCATGTTGAGCTTGCCTTGCAATTGCCTTGATGGCACAATCTTGAATCACCAATCGTTTGAATCTCCATTAGGAAAGAAGAGAATGAGCTCTTTTGGCTCAAGATGTGTTCATAGAAGCTCGTTGGAGTCTTCTTGAACAAAAGAAAAGAAAATACTCTCAATGGCTCTTTTGGCTCATTGATTCTTTTGCTCAATGGCTCTTTGGCTCATTTGCTCATTGACTCTTTTGGCTCAATGGCTATTTGACTCATTAGCTCAATGGTTCTTTTGACTCATTGGCTTTGTACATAATTTCAAGAGGCTCTTGGCTCTCTTGTCTCAAAATGATGAGATTGAAAAGAGGAAGAATGGAGCTCATTTTCAATTGGCTTCAATTAGAATTTAAATTGAATCAGAGGTGTGTTTGAAAAATTGGCTGAATTGTGAGGCATGTGGAACATCGAGTATCGGTACTTTCTGCAAATTGTCTCGTGTTACAATCTGTCTGACATCAAGAACTTCATTGGCCAGTGTCAGCAGAAAGCATTTCATCGAACAGGTTAACCGCATGATTTATTTTTCCAAAAGAAGCATTTCGTCGGACTCTTTGACTGTTGCAAACAAGCCAGATCTCCAAAATGCCATGAATGTTGTTGAGATCTCTGAAATTGTGTGAGGCAAACCGCAGTCGTGCCAAATCTCTGCTTAAAATCCAACCGTGTGCTGAAACCAGTTTTTTTTTTTAGATGGGGAACATTTGCACTAAACGAATGGGTCAGCAGCTGTCAGGTCTAGGTTTAGACCCAAGCAAGGCAATTGAGCGAGCAAGAAGCCTGTCCGAAACAAGAATGGGTAGAAAGAGAGAGAGAGATCGGTGGCTAGAGATGATGGCATAAACATTGATACAGAAGGCAGCTACCGAAGCAATAAGAAATATGAGGCTGAGATCTGTATCCAGGTCAAGGTCAAGGTCAAGGTCACGGCCCCCGGTAGAAGAGGTGGTGCAGAGAAAATTCGCGTCAGCGGAAGCGCAGGTGATGCGAGCGATGTCGTGGATGCACTAGATTGGCGACAGTAATCCAGTTCGTCGAAGATGGATCTGGAGTCTGCTGTTGGTGAAGAAACGATGAGGTTCGTCGAGGTACGAAACACCGTGGGCCCGTCACGTCAGCGCAAGTGGCGCTGTTGAAGGAGGTCTCAGTGATCCACGTGGCAGCAAGAAGCTCGTATGAAGTGTAGGTGTATCAATGAGGTGGCTTCCCACGTGTAGGAGCTCTCATCTCGTCTTCTGTACTGAGGTGATGATCTGATCTAATAGTTGAGAGATCGATCCAGCAATGATGAAAAGAGAATTGTAAAGAGGTGATCTTGACTGATTTTCTTGGTTTTTGTCTCAGAGAACAAAAAGAGGAATAAGGTGAGGGATAGGTGATTGTGGGGAATAGAGTGGGAATAGAGAGAAATAGAAAGGATATTATTCTAGTATAAAGTGGAATAGAAAAGAATAGTAGAATATATGAATTTATTGTGTGAAATAAGATGAGAATAGCAACATGATTTCTGGAATAGGCGCAAACCTAATTCCAGAAATCTTGCTCTGATACATAATAGAAATTGTAAAGAGAGGGAATGAGAGAAATGAATTGTATTGATCTTGTGTTATTGATTACAAATACAAAGATCTATTTATAGCCTTGAATAGACTAGTATCCTAACCATCACCCACATTGTACAATCTCTATTATCTCCTATCCTCAATTACATGATAATCATCTACATAATTTGCACCTATCAATATCTCCAATGTATATTCCTAACAGTTCTAAGTTCCTAAAACAATTACAGGTTCAAATGAATCAACATGGTAAAAGAATATAGGTGTTCCATCAAGCAAACCCTGTAGTGAATTTGAACGCACAGATTGAACATATAAATGTACAGAGGTAAAAAGAGAGAAGATTACCCATCAGTGGCAGCGCTTTTGACCTGAGTGACGATGTTGCCCTCGCGAAAACCGACAACAGTGACGGGGACGACCTTGCCTTCGGGCTCGATGTAGGTCATCATGCCGAGCTTGGTGCCCATGACACCAATGCCTGCGTCGAAGGAGGCCATGGCAACCACCTCTAGGCCTCTCAATCCCCCTTTGTTTCTGATAAGCCCCATTTTCATTTTGAGCACACTAGGGGTAGGGGTAATAGGAGTAGAGGTACTTAGTATTGAGGGATTATTGAGTTTCCTTCGAAGCAACCCCGCTCCCATTGCGACGGAGAGGCCATGGCTCGCAATTGGTACCACTCCCATCTCTCTATCTTTTTTCTCTCTCTCTCTCTCTCTCTCGCTCGCGCAAGCTCTTCTTTATCTTTTATCTTAGAACCTGCTTGGGACTGACTACTGAGGAGGAACGAACAATGGAATGGATAGGGTTTGTAAACCCAACTTGAAGTGAACTGAATTGTGATGGGAGAGTTGGGAGACTGTGGATAGCGTTGCAATTTGCAAATCTTTTTCTTTTCTTTTTTTTCTTTCGGGTTCAAATTTCTCATTCTTTGGATTCAAATTATGGGTCAGACTTTGATTCGTAAGTGTTTCAAAGCCCAAAAATGAAACGCCCAACATTCAAAGCCTCGTTCTTTTCTTCTTATTTTTCTTTCAATCTTAATTTTTATTTAACTTTGAATTTTTTTTATACACAATAAAGCTCGAAGCGCGTCTCAGGAACTATTTGTAAATACTTACTAATTCCGGACCAGAAATCAACAAACAGCCGTTAACTTTTTTTTTTTTTTTGGTTTTTGAAATGCCTCTGTTTTTCATTCAGAAAAGCATGCAAAACATACAAAATCACTGTTCAACTGTAGTAATAGACAAGATACATACAAACAGAAGACAAGAACAATTAAGCACACAACAAGATGATAAACAAGCATCAACAAAACCATCTAAGCAGCTTAGCATTTCATTAGCGCCTTGCAAGAGCCGAGGAAGATAAGAAGATTAGCAAAATAAACACAACCACAGAAGCAAAGGATCCGATAAGGGAGCCTGACGTGCGCTCGCAAAAGTTGTTGAACTGTTGGCATATGGCTAACCAGTTTGCTCTTGCATTCCCCTTGTGTGCTAGGTACACTATCGCCGTCGCTGCTGAGGCTCCCGCAGTCAAAAGAGCCAACATTGCCTTCACAAACACCACATTCATAAACCAACTATTAGTTAATGTTGCATGACACTATATATAGTGCCTAACACTAAAATTAACAAGAAATTGATGAAAAAACATAGATGAATAATAAATTTGTTTTTTAATTAGAGAAATTTGAAGTAGGGTCTCACCGCATCTAAAAGTATCAGGATTAGCCGGGAATATCTTGCGCTGCTCCTGATGATATGCACAATCGACACTGGTATAGACAGCACAAGGTAAGTGCACACAACCGAGTTGGCCACCACAAAAAACCTGCCAAGCATTTGAGAAGGTAATTGTACACAACTTCATATGACTCATAAGAAATCCAGCATTTAATATTTAATTAGGCTTTTGATGTGTCGCATGCTTACGTGAACGTAGGAAGATCGTCATACTGTGCCTTGAAACGGATGAACTGCGTGAAGAAAGGGAGTGTTTCATTGGTGGTTCCCATGGATATGGCGCTCCCGAGCGTGCCGATTATTGCGACAATACGAAATATGAGATCCATAATTGAGAGCCCTCTGTTGATCCCTCCTCCAGGCATGGCAGCTTTGGATGTCTCTCCAATCACTACGACTTCGTCCTTCATTTCGCCGTGGAACTAATTTAATTAATAGTATACTGATAGCTATATTGAGTGCAGATTCAAATGTGTGTTTGAATCTTAATTGGATGTCTGTCTTAGATGAATCAACAGGCCAATTTATATATAGGCGCATTCTTTAATTAATTAATTAATTAATTAAACAACTGTATGTAGAGTGAGAAGCCTAATGTGGCTTCTTAATTGACTGTATATTTTCTGTGTAGCCGCCGGCAACACCAATTGCAGCGCTAGTTGATACAACAGAAAATCTGTATATTGTCTGATTTTATATATTAATAACAGTGTAACACCGGCTCCTACTTACTCAAATAACCAAAGGTCAATCATTTCAGGTTATATATCTAATATAAAGGCTAAAGCCCCCTTCCAACTCCAATAGCAAATTGAGAAAATTAATCAAAGTGTTGGGCTAATCATAATACCTATTATATATCATCTATCTTTAATTCAATAATATAGTGTAAAAAATTCTTTGCATACAACACGCCAGAGTCAAATGAGGTGACAGGTGTCATACTGACTACACATGCTTTCCAGTATTATGGCAGCAATTTGACCTGTTTTTTATATTATTGTGCCAGTGCATGATCTCTTTCGTCACCTCATTTGACCTTGATTCCTTCCCTTAATTTAATGCCTCTGTAGTCAGTATTGTGTGTACCCATCACATTTTCACTAGGTATATAGTCCCTCGGAAGGTTGAACCCAAAGCCTCTTAAAAGTAAGTAAATATAGCAACTTAAACTTAGTTAAATTAGAATATTTTTCTTGCCAGTCACAATACAAAATGTGATAATTTTCTCGTGGGAAATTAAAAAAAAAATTGCCTCGTATTTGCACAATTGTTAGTCATGCCAGGTTAAAAATATGGGAATCTCAACTAAAAAAATATAATTATTTCAGTGAAAGTTTTAAAAATGATAAAGAAAAGGCCTGCCAGAGGAGATTTTATCTCCGACCAATAAATCACTAATTACCAGGCCTGAAATGGGCCGGGCTTTTTCAAAAGAAATAAAGATAGAATTTTAATTGGAAAAAGGAAAAGGATTCGATAGGAAAAAAGTTTCCTTGTCCACTCAGCAATGAGCAAACACACTTGGCCTCCACTTCAATTATTATATTATTATACACAAAAGAGCTCATCTCATCTATTGCAACGGACCCGATTCCTCTGTCGCGCGGTACCGACGGACCGTTCAGATTTACTGTCCTGTCAGCTACGGACGGTCCAGATTTGATTCCGGAGGGTCTGATATTATAAAGTTTAGTTTGCACGAATCTTGATGCAAATTAAAGACCAAGATTTGCTGCGCGGCACGAACAGTGATGGTGCCGCGCGGTAGAAGATCTCGTTCCCTATTGCAACTGCTACTCAGGCCCCACAGTGGAAGGTATCAGCAATGGCGCTGCCAGTATTGAGGCCACATGCTCTCTCTGTTCAGCTTTCCAACCATCCAATTCTAAGATGCATCACCACCCACATCCTAGAGCAGTTCGATTCAATGTCGATTCTTTTTGTACATTCCAGGTATTCATTTTTCATAATTTAGTTCTCTTGATCTGGCAGCTGGAACATCTTGGTGAATGCAGATGGAACAAATTTTATCCGTAATTTATTCTAATTTTGATGGGATCTCAAGTTTTTGTACAAAGAATTAACACAAAATGGAAAAATCATAGGGTTCGTTTGACAAATCAAGGAATAATACTAGAATAGTGTTAAAAGTTGAATTGTTTTTACAATAGTGTCATTTTGGAATAGTGGTAGAAAAGTGGTATTCTTGACTATTCAGTTTTGTTTGATTTTGTCATTTGGAATAGTTGAAGTATTGATAATTATGATAACATTAATAATAAAATAATGAGTAAGGCTATGGTGTTCCGCGAAATACAAGACCTCTTGTGCTTCGCATCTATATTTCAAATTTTAAAGTCCGAACAAGCGGTCCAAACCGTTGAACATGATCTTCATGTTAAAATCTCCTTGGAAACTGAATTTTATATTTTTTTGAATTTTTTTACTATTTTTTACATAGATAGAAAAGTTGTTGATTTAATGATTTCTGAATCATCTGTTATGAGTGATTTTTCACCTCTAAAAAATTTCAAAAAATATAAAATTTGGTTTTCAAAGAGATTCCAATCTAGAGATCATGTTCAATGGTTTGAATCGGTCATGTAAAATTTGAAATTCAAGGTATACATGCGAAGCACAAGAGATTTTGTATTTTGCGGAACACCATACCCTCACTCTAAAATAATAATAATGATGAAATATTATAATACTAACAAAAATAATAATAATAAATAATAAGAATAATATAATATAATAATAATCATAAATAATAATAATAATATAATAATAATGATGAAATATTATAATACTAATAAATAATAATAATAATAATGATGAAATATTATAATACTAATAAAATAATAATAATAAATATAATAAATAGCAATAATAATAAAATAAAAATAATAATCATAAATAATAAATAATAAAATAATACTAATAAAATAATAATAATTGATGAAATATTATAATCCTAATAAAAATAACAAATAATAATAATAAATAAATAATTATTATTATCATAAATAATATAATAATGATGAAATATTATTACTTATAATAATATATAATAGGTTTACTTTTTCAATTCCTTAGATTGAATTTCACCAATCACCACTAGCCGAAGTACGCAAGTGTACCCAGCTAGTGGAGCACCTAAGTTTTTTCCTGAAATATTATAATACAATTAATAAATAATAATAACAATAATAATAATAATGAAATATTACAATACCAATAAAATAATTATAATAATAATAATAACATAATAATATGTGTTATATTCAATAATAATAAAATTAAATAATAAACAGGGTGACATATATAATAAAATATTATTAATTACTAAATATAATACAACACAATCAAATACTAATTGCTATTCTACAATTGCTAAACCGCTAAACCACCTATTGGTTGGTTTAGTGGAATAGCAAATTGTTGCACTATTTCGAAAATTTAAAGGGTTGTTTGGCACTTGCTTGGAATAGAATAACGCTCTATTCCACTAAACCAAGAGTGCCAAACGGACCCATAGAGAATAGTATTGATTGATTAGTTTGAGTACAAGTTGAATTCCTCTCTATAGTTTATCATGCCTATATATAGTCAATAGGCTAGTCAATACATATTGGGGCCATGGCTCACTAAGCTAAGGCCCAAATATAGAATTAGATCGTATCATTAGTTCCCGAGCTTCTGTAGCTTGTATAGATGTAGAAGTTAAATATTTTCGGGTGAGCTCATGGGCAATCCTCCTAATTAGTTCTCAGGCGAGCTTCCGAATGACTCTTCGAGCTAGTATCAATTTTCATTGTCGCGTTAAAAATCTTACTAAGAAATCTCAGTGAGACAAAACTTAGTGAAGGGAAAAAAATAGTGCAACTATGTGATACTTCTCGGGCGAGCTCTCGAGCAAGTCTTCAAGTGAGTCCAAGCAAGCTTCCAAACCACCTCTCAAGAGAATGTCAAGATGTCGTCAAAGACATGAAAATATTGTTGGTGCAATTCAAAGTTACGATTTGAGTCAAATTACTAAAAACCTAAACTAAGCAATTGCAGCTCTAATAAAACCTATGTGTGGTTATTTGGAATGTAAAATAAAGAGGACGGAAGCGAGACTTACTTTCCATCCCTACGGTATCCCTTGTACACGAGTCTCTTGATCAGGGGTTGTTGGAGACGGTCGAGCAGCACCATGTTGCGCTGGCGGATCCTTCCAAGCAGTTATCGATGCCAAAATGATTTTCAAGGTTACGAACGAATCGAGAAATAACTTTATGTAATGGAGGAGAAAGTGGAGGCTAATCACAACACATGTGTCCTATAATTTGATGTCGGTAATGCTTGGAGACCCTGCGTCTTTTATACTAGTGAAAACGTATCTTGATACAAATACCAAATATTCTTTGGAAATATTTGATAATATATTATCTCCAATTCTTTTCCAAATTATCATATTCATTGTTGTAAATATGTTCCTTAAATTTGGTATTGTTTGGAATACAAGTTAGAAAGATACCGGCAAAATAATGCAACGTTTTTTGCTTCTACGCAGGTCTCTTACAGTCTCAATAAACCTTATTGCGGCCGCAATTGACTTGGATCCAAACTTGGCAAAAAATATGTCAAGTCTTTTGCGGCGATAAAGATTGTCTATTGCGGTCGTAATTGAACTGTTGGATTTCCAGCATATTCTTTCCAAGTATCACCTGATCTCTTGCGGTTGCAAAGGGGTGCCCATGCGTATGTAAGAGTTTTGCGGGTTTTTTTTTGTTGGGTTTTGATCCAAAAACTTTGGGTTTATTCCCAATAATATTTCTAACTTTGCATTAACACTAGTATTAGTATAATTAATCATAATCGGTCCATAAATAATTATAATTAATTAATGTTCCGTATGTATTCGTACCCATAATCTTAGTGAAATATGTATTATGCCTTGTATAAATTACTCACATTTTACGGCATAGCTGATGTTACTCCTCGTAACATAGGTGACAATATGAGATATATTAATCATATAACACGTAGTCCAAACTTTATTTATTGAATTTGGCATCTCAATTCCAATGTTAAAGTACAAAGTTTCTTTCACAATCAAGATTATGGTGCAGTATAATGTACATCAATATGATCAATTGGACTTTCTCAATGCGTAAAAGAACAAAATAACATTGGAACTTTCCTTGATTATCATAATATACCATACGAAGTTGTTGAAATAAATCATTTAAGCAAAAAGGAGATCAAGTGGTCTGATTACAAGAAAATCTATATTTTGATCGTTGATGGTGAACATCTATTTGATTCTTCAGATTTTAAGGTACAAAAAGAGATGCTACTACATCAAAGGAGATCAAGTGGTCTGAGTAGGTACATCTTACTACGCATGACCCATGACTCACATGTAGGAAATGTGACTAGCATAGAGTTGAGAAAACATACCCGGAGAAGAAATGTGCTAAAATACTTCCTGACTGGCATACCTTCTTGCCCAGACTTGTGAATTGAATCTTTCATCCGCCTTACGAGCATCTTATCATTTGTGTCGCTATTTTGAAAGTGGTTGTCACCTGAGCGATTGGAGCAGACCCCGAGCACCTTCTCCCTCGATTCTTCAAGGACAAAATCCTCTTGATACCATGTCGAGTCGAACTGAAAGCCGAACCGTGCCAACTTGAGAACCGAGTCCTACCATGCCGAGTTGTGCTTTTTTGAGTTGGGGTGTGCCGAGCTTTGTTGTCATTCATTGCTATATTTTTCTGTCTTTGTTGAATTTTCTGAATGTACTACCTTCCGTATTTGAATTTCTCATGTGATGTATTTTAATATTTCTCGACCACTGAAAGCTTGAGAAGCTGCTTTTTTCATGACAAATAATTTTTGCCATTGTGCAAGGTATGTGTGAGCTTGGAGGAATTGGTAGCCTCGTGATCTCGTGATGCCCCTTGAGATAGTTTGCTTTTGCTGTGCTTTGTTTTTTTTATGTGTACCAGTTTCAGGTGCACAAATTATGCGTACCGGTATTGATGGTACTGACTATGTATTGGTTTTTTTTCGGTCACAGAGTCTTAAGCTTTGATACATGTTGAGGTTTTAGAATTTGAGAAATAGAGATGCGAGGAGAAAACAATTAATGAAAAGTTTTTCTTATATATTTTTCTCCTTTACATTGTTTTTATACTTACAAATTGTACAAACGGTAACCTCCTATTTCAATCAAGCTTTTAAATAGCGGCGATAAAACGGCGATTTAGCGGTTTTAGAGTTTTTTGGAGCTATAACGCAAGATATATTGAAAAATACGGTTTTAGCGGTTTTTGGCGATATAGCGGTTTTAGCGGCCGATAAAGCGGACACGGTTTAGGGTTTTAGCGGCGATATAGATGTTTTTGCTATTTAATTGTTATTTTTTTAGCAGATCAAGTTTTAGGTGACTTTTTTTTCATTTTTTTTCTTTATGCTTCTAAACTACTAATATACTTTCTTATGAATTATTCAATGTATTATTCTTTGAAAATATATTTTGTGAAGAAATTACTATTATATGCTATAATTAAGCATACAAATTATATTAATTATAATTTATACTTAATATCATTTGAAATAAAGTAATATGATATAAATATCGATATGGTAGTTGATAACAAATTATTATTATATGTTATTATTAAGCATATAAATTATATTAATTATAATTTATACTTAATATCATTTGTAATAAAATAATATGTTATAAATATCGATATGGTAGTTGATAACAAATTACTATTATATGTTATTATTAAGCATATAAATTGTATTAATTATAATTTATACTTAATATCATTTGAAATAAATTTATATGATATAAATATCGATATGGTAGTTTATCGACCGTTTTTCACCGATAAAACGCTAAATCCCTCCTCAACCGCTAAACCGCGCTAAGTGCTATTTTAAACCTTGATTTCAATAGATACCACTGTTACCCTCTTATTCCTTTTTCTACTATAGTACATTTTTTTATTATATTTTAATTTTCACTTTTTTTAGCCACATTCATTGATGTTCTGATACTGAAAGTGAATTTATTGTGGAAATATAGCAATTACATTTTTTATTATATTCTAATTTTCACTTTTTTAGCCACATTCATTGTTATTCTGATACTGAAAGTGAATTTACTGTGGAAATATAATAATTACATTTTTTATTATATTCTAATTTTCACTTTTTTAGCCACATTCATTGTTGTTCTGATACTGAAAGTGAATTTACTGTGGAAATATAGTAATTACATTTTTTATTATATTCTAATTTTCACTTTTTTTTAGCCAC